>ARYC01001709.1:0-91091 GCA_000711775.1 Oxytricha trifallax
ATTTGGCCCAGGAGCCGAACCTTTCCCCGGCAAAACTCAACTTGCAATTTATATTTCCCAAAACTCCCGTAAATATCAATTCTGGTCATTTAGACCTCGCTGAACACGAATATAAAATCAGAAATGATTTATCTTTAAAGCGCGCAAAGATATAGGCATTTGAAGCTTTATTATAGGAATTGATGAGCAAGTATGTTAAACATCAATTTTTAGGGTTCATGGCATCGGGAGAGGGTCACGGAAATTCATGAGGTGACCTGGAATTAAGCAAATCCACTAAATTTGGGCTCCTGATCAAGATTATGACACTAGAACACCAAATATATAGTCATTTTCAAAAGTTATAGTAAGGTCAATTTGTCCATTTTTTGATTTTTAAAATTTGGCCCAGGAGCCGAACCTTTCCCCGGCAAAACTCAACTTGCAATTTATATTTCCCAACAACTCCTGAAAATATCAATTTTGGTCATTTAGACCTCGCTGAACACGAATATAAAATCAGAATTTATTTATCTTCAAAGCGCGCAAAGATACAGGCATTTCAAGCTTTATTATAGAAATTAATGAGCAACTATATTAAACATCAAATTTTAGGGTTTTCAAGGCAGCGGGAGAGGGTCACGGAAATTCATGAGATGAGCTGGAATTAAGCAAATCCACTAAATTTGGGCTCCTGATCAAGAGTGTGACACTGGAACACCAATTTTATAGTCATAATCAAAAGTTATAGGGGGGTCAATTTGTCGATTTTTTGATTTTTAAAAATTGGCCCAGGAGCCGAACCTTTCCCCGGCAAAACTCAACTTGCAATTTATATTTCCCAAAAACTCCCGAATATATCAATTCTGGTCATTTAGACCTCGCTGAACACGAATATAAAATCAGAATTAAGTTATCTTCAAAACACGCAAAGATATAGCCATTTAAAGTTTTATTATAAGAACTGATGAGTGAGTGTGTTAAACATCGAAATTTAAGGGTTTTCATGGCAGCAGGAGAGGGTCACGGGAAATCATGAGATGACCTGGAATTAAGCAAATCCACTAAATTTGGGCTCCTGATCAAGAGTGTGTCACTGGAACACCAAATATATAGTCATTTTTTAAAAGTTATAGGGGTGTCAATTTGTCCATTTTTTGATTTTTAAAATTTGGCCCAGGAGCCGAACCTTTCCCCGGCAAAACTCAACTTGCAATTTATATTTCCCAAAAACTCCCGAAGATATCAATTCTGGTCATTTAGACCTCGCTGAACACTTATATAAAATTAGAATTAATTTATCTTCAGCACGCGCAAAGATATAGGCATTTGAAGTTTTATTATAAGAACTGATGAGTGAGTATGTTAAACATGGATTTTTAGGGTTTTCATGGCAGCGGGAGAGGGTCAAGAAAATTCATGTGGTGACCTGGAATTAAGCAAATCCACTAAATTTGGGCTCCTGATCAAGAGTGTGACACTGGAACACCAAATATATAGTCATTTTCAAAAGTTATAGGGGGGTCAATTTGTCCATTTTTTGATTTTTAAAATTTGGCCCAGGAGCCGAACCTTTCCCCGGCAAAACTCAACTTGCAATTTATATTTCCCAAAAACTCCCGAAAATATCAATTCTGGTCATTTAGACCTCGCTGAACACGAATATAAAATTAGAATTGATTTATCTTCAAAACGCGCAAAGATATAAGCAAAATATGCAATTTTTTACCAATTCATATATTATTTTTATGACCTTCTTTTTTTTTTATTTTTAAAGTTCTCAAAAGATTGTCAATGAATTTTATGAGGTGACCTTGAATTTAGCAAATCTATTTAATTCGGTCATTTGATCAATTTTTCGACAGTGGAACACTTGATATTTATCTATTTTTTTAAAGTTATTGGTGTGTTATTTTATATTATATTATAATGCAGTTATATATTTTACATATTATTAGTGTCTTATTTAATATTTTATATTATCTCAAAATTTATCATAAATATCGTAATTTTTCTTTATAAGATTTTTCTTATAATAAGCCACTTGTGAGTTTTCATTTTAATGTGTCATAGTCAATTAACCTTAAGTTAATTTTGAGATTTTTTGAGTTCATAGAATTCAAATTCAATAATTTAGACATCACATTTTACTCATATATTATTATAGGAATACATTTTAAATTTGGAAATTAAAATTAATTAAAATATATATAAGTCAAAATACTGCCAGTTAAAGTTGGCAAATTTAAACGATCTTTAGCTTATATGATAGGGAATTTTAAATTAGCATGTCTTTACTATTTTATCACATCCCTAAGCGAGATAACTACACTTTAATGTGAGTTTATTATTTAATGAATTTAGATTAGTTTAATTAAAGTCGAATTATCTCGCTCCAGGGATGTGATAAAATAGTATCGCCACTAGTAAAGACCAGCTAATTTTATATTCCCTATCATATAAGCTTAAGATAGTTTAAATTGGCCAATTTTTGCCACTATTTTGATTTATAAATAATTTAATTAATTTTAATTTCCCAATTTAGAATGTATTCCAACAATACGTTTCTTTTAATAAGCATTAATTTATCAAATTATCTTAATTGACTAACCTGTCATTTTGAATCATATATGTTTATCAAAATACCTATGCACATCGGATTGGTTAATATGATCTTCTTATTTATTTTAATTTCATGTATTTTATGGAGTTAGTTTAGGACTTAGAAATTGAAAACAATATTTTTTTTCGACATAATCAACCTTGAATTTTATACTTTCCTATTAATTTTATACATTTTATCATTTTTTACTTGATTTCAAATATTTAGATCATCATAGGATTTATGTCATAGAAGTATACATTTAAAACATATAAATTATGCAATTTTTGCTAATAAACCAATAAAAATAATTTTCTTTAAATTTAAATAATATTTTTGTTTATCAAGAGCATGGAAATTTATTGAGATATTTTTTTCTATTTTTTTTTAGGGATAATATATGAACTTAAATACAAAATGTTTAATATACATATTCTAATTTCTATTTAGATCAATTAGCATACTTATTTTTTCATTTTTTATTTTTAAAGTATTTAATTGAGTTTAGTTCTTAAAGACCGACTTAAAGGAGATAAGTTAAGAGATTTATTTTTTAATTAATTATCATAGATTTTAAAATTATTTAACTGCCACCTCATTTCAAATGACTTTAATGATAAAATTATTGTAGAAAATCTGGGGGATATTGTTATTTTTGGTTGTTTATCTCAAATAAATTGAAATTACAGATAGAATCAATCTGTAATATTAGAAATATATTCAACGCAATCTCATATATGAAGAAAGCATGTTTTTTTTTTTACAAAAATGCATTTTAAATGAAAAGATTCATATCAAATAAGACAAATAAAATTATCTTCGAAAAAACTAAAACTGCTCTCTGAGAATTTTCGACCCCACATTTTTGTTAATTTCGGGTCGCTTATTACGAATACGTTATTAAAATGGCAATTTAAAGAAGGCACGAGGACGAACGAAGCCCAGTAAGATTTGTTGTTCCTCAAATAGGTCTTTTCATAGCCTTAGAACCCCCATAAAGGAACTTAAACAACCCTTTATCATGGGTTTCTTCGGCAAATCGAAGTAAGATTATAAAAATATTTAATGATTCGCGAGATAGCTTTGTCAAAATCTCATCATAATTTTGCTTAAAATGATATCCCTTGATGTTTAAGCGTCATCTGTGGGAGATGCCAAGTATTATCGGCCATGGTTTAAGTAGCTGGGAGTTTCAATTTAAACAGGTGAAAAATATACTAAGAGATGATCTTTTGGGAAGGATAGAAATACAGTATTAATCAAAAGCTCGTTTTCAAATATGCAAGAATGCTACTCCAATTTATTAAGATCCTAAAATTAGAGGACAAGCATTATGTTTAGGTGTTCTTGGGAAATAATGAGTCAAATATTTTTATAAAAATATAATTTCTTTTAGTAATTATTAATCGAGGGGACATAATCAGATCTTTGTTTTATATTACATTTACCCAAATAAAAAGTGATCTAGTGTCATTATCATGCTAAAGAGCCCTAATTTAGTATAATAATATTAAGTATAACAAAAATTGTTTAATGCTATCACAATCGTTTTGTGACTACCATAATTGAAATCGTCTTTTCAAACGATTCTATTACCAAATTTTTATATTGGGGTTGCCGATATTGCTTTTTTAGAATTTTATAGCATTTTTAATAAAAATGCTATTCCTTGATGTGTAAGCGTCGCGTCATATGTCAATTTACTGCTGGGATTCAGGTATCCGTTAATGTCTTAATGGTGAGTAATATAGACTCTGAGATGATCTTGAGTGGGAGCGTTTCTACAGCTTCATGGGTGGATGATGGAGGAAGAAAAGTAAAATGTATTATGAAGTAGATTGGAGGAGCCATTTATCAGCCTATAAAAATATTCTTAAAGAATTTTCACTGTTTACAGACAAATACATAGAAATTCTATGTTAATAATTATAAATCATCTAGTTTCATTATATTGTAAATATATTTCAATAATGGTAACTATAAATTTAGCCATTATAGTACAGTTACAAATTATACAGTTTAAGTTTATTTTTTTTATGTTTTCTAAGATTGTCCTAAAATGTTTAGAATTGAACTTTTTAAATGAAGACTAGAAAATGTTACTATGTAAGAATAATTGTTTTGCTATTTCCTATTACATTAATCAGTTTTTTTACATTAACGCATTTTTAAAATATTTATTCAAAAATTTAAGTTTATTTTCTTTTATTCTTATCCACTAAATTAAACCGTTATCTTAAATAATTTCAATGTCTCTACTATATAATTTCAAATAAATTAACGAGTTTGCATAAATAAACATAGAACAGAAATTAGTAAAACTTAATTTTAATTTTCATTAATATAATATAATTTATAATTATTAATTTTGTCATTAACAATACTAAACTTTTTTCATAGATATATCTAATATTTATCAAATATAATAATTATTAAAAATAAGTGGAAATGTTTAATTTAAAATGAAAATGAATTTTAATAATAAGTATTAGTAAAGACAATTACAGAGATTAAATTTTGAAAAAGCTGTGTCATCTTTCCAGTATCCTTCATACTTTGCTCCATCAGGCCACACCTACTTTTTTTTCCCATATTTTTTCCAGTTTCTCTTGAGGTTTCAGTCTACTGACGTCGCCACTCCTGCTGGTAAGTATTGCTGAAACAATAAAAATTTAGATATGTTTTTTGTAACTTACAAATGTTTGTGAATGACTAGTTGCTCTAGGAACATCACCTTAAGTTTCTTTATTTATTTATTAATTATTATCATTAGTTATATTATTCTTATTTTAAATTATGAATGTTAAAAATGTCAACATTTTTAAATAAACGTAACGTTTTTTATAATTATGAGTTATTTTATCTTAATATCGTGGTATTCATCACATTATCTGCTAAGAGAATTAAAATAAAGAGTGAATATATATATATATATATTACTCATTGATTCATTATATTTCTACAATTGACTTATTCAACTAAATATTATTGATAATATGTTGAACTTGTTTTCTTCTGCTGATTCTTTATTGTGAGATTACATTGGTATCTTCCTCGAGATCATGAGTACCTTCAACTATATTATGCTCCTATGGCAACATCTTTACCCCTTCTTCTTCTTCTTCTTCTTCTTCTTCTTCTTCTTCTTCTTCTTCTTCTTCATTTAGTCTCTTATTAAAGTATATAGCTAATTGAACCTAGATGAATGGAAACTTGTTATCTTCTTTTTGTTTCAGTTCTTGAATGAATAGAGCCTTCATTAACTTAGTCTCAAAAGACCTAATGACACTGTCACTCATTTTTTCAAATGATGATATAATACTATTGGAATAAAAGTATGTGAAAAATAGGGGAATTGAAAAATAAATTATGATAAAAAAGCTCATTAGTTACAATAATATTTTAAATTTCTTTAAACATAATCATAGATAACGTTGCAACAGGTGTCTTGACCTATGTTCAACAGGCTCAAGCATCAACCTCATCGCAAAATATCATCGAGTTTAAATAAAAATGCACTATCAACACTCAAATGTAAGTTGCACCTCTAAAGAAAAATTTACTTTGGAGATATGAAACTTTAAAAATTGAGCGGAAACGCTGAAGCAGAAAGTGGAATCTTTAAGCTGTAGAGAAGTATTCTCTTTATGAGTGCTACTGTAACTACAGAGGCTCCCTCTAACATAAAAACAGACTTAGAGTAGATTGATAAGAAATGCTATGATCATTGCCTCCAAGAGACTTTTGATGTCTTCAACGAACTCTACATTCTTGAGAATGAAAAAGTTTAAGGAATTGAAATTCGGCGTTGGTGTCGGAGACCTGCACTAGTATCTATAAACCAGGAGAATTTCAGTGCTCAAGCCATTTCAGATTGGTATTGTCCTTGTTTGATAAAATACAAATGGATTTGCACATTATTAATTTTATTTATTTTTTAATTCCCCTATTTTTCACATTCATTTATAATAATGGGTATTTTGTACATGTTATAACCAATATGACTTTCATTCTCAAAGAATCTCTTTAAATCATCACTCCTTTTCTGAAATAGTAAATGTTTCTCCCTATTTCTTCCATTATAACAAACTTGGGTTCTTAACCTGTCTTGGCTGATTCAGTGCATAATGTTTTAATAAATATTTAGAAATCCTCGACTTTGAAGATTTTAATGATATATGATGCAAGAGTATTTTTCCTTTATCAGACTCACCATAGGATCAAGCGATATATATTTTATCATCTTATTTTTTGAACATCACTCCATAGAGTTTGTCAAATCCATCAATGTAACATCATTCGTCCAGAGTCTTTAATCAAACCGCATTAAATCTAGCTATGCTGTGCATGATTTTTAGAGGAAGCTGTAAGCTATCCAATACTTAATCTAAGATACATTACAGTACAATAAGCATACTTACTACAAGAATAGTTAAAATTTCAAGTCATTACGATGGGTGGATAAACAATAACTCTATAGAGTAAAAAAAAACTAGATTTAGGAAGCAAATGTTTTTTTTATATAAGTATACATTTCAGAGATATTTAAATGACACTAAGTATGATCTAAATAATAAATTTTTAGATTACTTGTCAAGAATTATTAGAATTTAATAATTTATGTAGTGACTTAGAGATTAGCTTGTGTTTAAAGTTCAAATAATTCATTTGTATTTCGTGCTTAAACTCAATTTCCTTGCGCTTTATTGATTGTCTCAGTACATTCATACATTTCCTCTCCATTGCATATCCTATGTGATCTAATCATTTTCTTGAAAAATTGTTAACTTGATTTACAGGTCTAAAATTTGAGTTTGACCAAATTCTATCGCTTTATCGCTTATGATCTTGACTTTTGAAAATTAAATTATCTCCGTAAAGTATTGTAGATTCCCAAATTCTAAATTTACATGATTATTTGTATGCAAATTTCTGAAGTCACATTGTCAACAAATAGCTACATAATGTTATTAAACTGAGAAAATAAGTCCTATGTAGTAAATCATGCTCAATTATAATCATATGAATCTTATTCATTAAATATTTATTTTCTTAGAGTTATCAAAACGAATATTTCCATTATTTCACTTTATATTATTAAAAAGCTCCAACTTTATAAATAAACTGTTCATGTAAATATTAAGAAACATAATAATAAATATCTATATTTTGCAGATTAATTAAGATATTCATAGTACTCTTAAATGTCTTACCGCTATTCTTTGCAATATTATTCCTTTATGTAAGTACTATATAATCATTCTTGTTTGTTAATATATCAGCATTTAGATAAGTAATGCTGACACTTAGCTTCACTTAACAAGTTAAGACTCTAGTAACAACCTCCATTTAAATGACAGTATATTTGAATTGAAAGTAGCTCAAAAATAAATATAAACACTCTAATCTCAATTAGGTTTGTGCAACAACAAGATATCAAACCAGAGTATAACAAAATTTTAATTATTTACATTATGAGTATTATGTCATTAACAATTACTTAATCATAGCCATCAACAAAGGAAAACCAGTAACAAGAAGTGCAACTGCATCATATCAAGAGACTTCCTAGGCAAAAATAAATGTGGTAATAGTCTAAAAACTTAATTCTTAATAACCGTAATTTAATACAAATAATGCTTGAAACAAAACAAACCTTACATACTACCATTAACTGTCCTCTCCAAACTACAATCAATAATTGAGAATGAAAGCTACAATTTAAAATAAGTAAAATATATAAAATAAAATATGAACCACTTTGATTAAAACGAAATAGACTCAGCTTATTGAGTTGGAGCTAGTTACACAGGCAAGAGGCATTTCTATGTTTGCTAGTCAAAGGGACAAGTAAACATAAAATGCAGGGAGTGCTTCTCTAAGAGCAGGGGCATTGAAATTGATGAGATATTAAAATTAAAATTCTTACATTCCTATTTGTTTCATAGTGGCCACACATTTCTCTAGAGTAAAACTTATAAATATTAATTAAATTTAATTATAAAATTACAACTCTTCATAAATAATACAGTATTCCCTTTTAGATTGCTGTTGAATTCAATAAACTTTTAGTGAATACTCAGTTGATTGAAGTAGTTGTTGTGAAAAATCAAGTGAACAAAGATAATCTTGTAGTGTACTTAACAGATACATGAATCATTACAATAAAATGTAATGATATTTTGATTTCATTAATACATATTAATAGTAATAGCAAGTAATAACTGCGAAAGATAAACAGCTTTACACGGGAAGAATGAATTAATTAACATTATTGAGGCTTCTAACTGATCTCTTAGTAATTAAATCAGTGAAGAGCAACTGACTATATTTATTGGGAAATTGATGTATTTCAACATCGAGTAGACACTTAAAAGATATATATTGATAAAATGCTACAGTAGTCTTAATTACAATGATAATAATAGGATTAATTAATATGTTTTTAGAGAGACAATCATAGAAACAAAGTTGTTATCTGAATGGAAGGGAGAGTTGCTAAGTTTATGCTTAATTAACTCTACTCCTTTGTGAAATCTTTTAATCATAAAAGTTATTTAAAGTATCAAATATTATATTAAATTGATTCTGAATATATAATTTATAAGTATAGATAGAGTTTGATTTCTCGGAGATTCTCACCCCTAAACTTTAAATTGATGTTAATAACCAATTGTTTAATTATCAAAGTATGGATGTTGTCAATTAACCCTTCAATTTGCATAATTCAGTATCTCCTGACACAAGAATTCAATCGACACCTAATAATCAACTAAGATAGTGTTAAATACACCTTACTTTTTAATAACTATTTAATATTTATTATGTAATTAAGATATGCTAATTATTTATGAATAGCTGTTTCCACTGAATAATATATTAATTTACTCAATTATTGATTTGCCTGTAAGACTTCAATAAAAGTAGTACTTATTTAAGCGCACTTTATCAAGTGATGGGCAGCCATTCCAAATAGATTAGACATCTAAGACTACGAAGTGGGTTCTTACCAAGAACAAATAGAATGCTAGTCAAATCAATAGAGGTTACAACTTCAAAAGAGAGATAATAATATTAATTGTGTAATTTAATTATATTTATCAACTTTTAATGATTAAATCCTTCATAAGATAGAATAATAGTTATTAAATGTTGAATGAAGCAGTAAATAACAGTTGGAGCTTATCAACAATCGCCAGTTTCAAATCTCTAGCTAAGAACCAAACCAGATTCATAAATCTATGCAATTCTAAACAACCCGCAGTGCTCTCATATATTGAGCGGTAGATAATCATTCTTACCATCATAAGTGCTTGAACTATGAGTCAACTTAAGAGTTCAGAGATCTTTATTAAGCTGTGAATATGGGCGATGCGAGTCTATATTCTCTGTTATATCGATTAAGTGAGCTATGGCTACTAAGTAGTGATAAATAATTATAAATGCATGATTATAAATAGCGTGTTTATAATAATATAATATTTATAAATATATAAGTTACAGTAAATGAGAGATTCTTATGCCTAATTTATGATAAAGTAATCCCTAATTCATACACTAAACTGCTTACTCAGAGAGTTTGACACCATTACTGAATGCTTCTATATAAATTCAACTACAAACAGACCAATACCAAGGACTCCGCTGCTTTTGAATTCAATAGCAATTTAACTGATAATAATTAGGTTAAAATTAGACTTCTTAGAATAGTTAAAGAAGCTTTAAATTACTATTAAATTAAGATGCTTTTGATGTTATTTAAATTATAGTATTAAATTTTGAAATGCATAAATATAGGAATAATGTGATTTTATTCTCTATATTTCTTGAGGAGTAATAAAAACATCAAGAATTCACGTTTAATTTAATCAATGCTGAAATTGCAATAGGATAACTGCCCCTATAAAGAAAAATACAATTAAAATTTAATTTTTAGTAATTTCAAAAAAATTCGATGCTATATTTTACCATAAAATTTATCATTTTGATATAAATTATTAAATTATGTTTTCAATTTAAGGTCAAAAAGAAGAGTTAGAGAAATAATTGTGTTTCTGTTTGCTTAAGATTCAAATCAAAATAAATGGCTTTTATCAAATAATTACATTATTATACTCACTTTATTAATGCAAGTATATAAATAATAATATACTTAATAATTAATAACATTAAAAATTAGCCTCAAATAAAGACACCAAAAATTAGATTTAAGCAACAAGTCCAATCGTCCCTCTTTATTTTGCATCAAGATTTTCTCATCAATATTTTCTTCGATTTCTTTGGTTTATTTATTTCTTCTGGTTTCTTTGATTTTAAAATCCCTTACCTCATTTACTTCCATTGTTTCTTTTACGAGTCTGAGGATGATGATCTTTTCATTTGTCATCTAAGTAGTAATTCTTATCATATTTGTTACATATATTTTAAATTAAATAGCATTGCCTAGCATAAAATACTCAAATATAGTATTTATTAATTGTGTAAAATTTTCTTTATGAAGGCAGCTTGTACAATTTAGAGTTTAAATTCAAACTTAAGTATGATAGTTGTGGATTCGCAGTCAACTTCAAATTGATGTCTTAACTATGGGTTCATTTTATAGTTTTAAAAAAAATAGAAACTAATGCCCTCGTACTTTAAATTTTTGATTCCTTTAAATATGTAAAATTATTATTGCGTCTACATTATTTAATTTAATATCAGTTTATTATATAATGTATAAAAAGTGTTATACTTTGTATTTAATATTCTAATTGGCGACTTGAGAAAGATATATAAATATCGATTTCGATAAATTCATAGTAAATACTTAAATTAAATGTTAAATATACCACTTTTAATTCGAAAAAAGAGAGCCAGGATCAGGTGTGAAATTTCTAAATTGTTTATTTTGTTATGCATTCAAAACCCCAAAACCCTTTCAGTAGTTTGATTGAGTTTTTGATTGATAAAAGTAGACTATTAAGGCATACTTTATTAGGGTTTTAATAGGGTTTATGTTGGGGTTTAATTATTAAATATTTGTAATTTAAGTGAGTATATGAGAGGTTTGGGGTCAGTTTATGACAGTGAGTATATAGATTTATTGTTTAAGTTGCGTTTTGGATGCGATGATTATAGTGATCAACTCAAACCTAGTCTTAATTACACATCTTTAGCAAGGCTGCTACATAAATCTCTAGCAACTTTGAGGTCTCACTGTCTATTAGCATTGAATTTAACGAGATAGCATCTTAACTCTAAGCCGTAGAGACCTCTTAAATTTTAGCAGAATCATATCAATTATCTTATTAATAATAAAACTCTTAAATACTGGGCTCACTTCTCTCTGGCCTATAGAGCTGTGATGTTTCATCGCCAATTTCCTGAGCTTCATATCTCTGCTAATCTATAGTGAACATATATAAAAAGAACGGAATATCTTACAAGACAGTCAATCGCATTAAGAGAGTGATTGACTTTAATGTTTAATTTTCTAAGGATAATTTAAATTATATATTCGATTAATTGCAGAGGTCTTAAGAGCATAATATAAAGTTCATACACGATGATGAGGTAGTATTCACATTCTATACGTTTATATCGAGGTCTTGGTATAAGAGGTACAGCAACATAGAAGTATATGATTAAAAAGTTAAGGTTTAACTCATGCTATTCTTGGTGAAATAAGTGAAGATAGTGACCTCGAGACCTATGTTATTAACCCTCGTTCTATAAAGACTGAATAATATATTAAGTTCTTGCAATAACTCAGAGACAAGTACGCTGACAAAGAAATCATCCTATTTGTTGATAACTTATCAGTTCATAAAACTAAAGACTCAAGGAGGGAGTATGAAACACTAAACATAGCACCTGTATTTAATGTACCTTATAGCCCTTAGTTCAATATAATTGAGTTATATTGGGGGCTATTGAAAGGTCATTATAAGAAATTGCTGCTCTACCAACTAATGCACGACTTGAAGATAGATACAATCAATTTTATGAAGAGTGCTGCTAAGAGAGTCAGCGATGAGAAAGCTAAAGTGTTCGCAAGAGAAGGGAGATTATGTGTTTATAAATAAGTATTAGATTTAAACGAATGAATAAGTTCACATATTAAATTTGACCGTAAAGGGATTTGACTTCTCTTTATTTTCGTCCTCTTAAGGCTTGCTTGAGCCCATGTTTCTTCTCTTAGTGCCAGCTCCTGCATCTATGTTCATCTCGTCTGGCTTTTAGAAATAGAGTCTCTTACTCAATTCATGCTTTGCTTAAGACTTTCTCTCTCTGTTTAATTTGCTGCGCTCTTTCATCAAATATATAGCAGTGCCAGGTTTTTCTACAAAGTTAGAGGACTAAGCTTACTTGAGATGAATGGATGCTACTGCAGTTCCTAGAGCCAGGTCTCGCTGATTCTAATTCCCTGCTTCTCTATTTCTTCAGGAGAGATGCTATAGCATTTCTTGTGAGCTTCTAAAATTATTTCATTTAAGAACTCAGGTTTCAGAGCTGTAAAAACACCAAAGAAGAAGTTTCTCTGTGGCAACTTTTTAGAGAGTTGCAGCTTTGATGAAGGGTAGAGAGCTACGTCTGGATCACTCATAGCATCATCATAGAGGTTTGTTATTAAAATTTCATGGTAGTTAGGTATCTCGATCATTCTGATTTCATTAGACTTAAAAGCTTTTTTCTCTTCACTTAGCAATGTCTTTAAGAATGAGATTTTTGTTCCCTCCTGTGTTAGCAAGAACAATCCAACTATAATTAATAAGTTAGTTTTAAGTAATAACTTACCTTGCTATACCAAGTATCTGTAAAGATCTTCTTTGCTTCTGAATTTTCCTATTAAATCTTGAGATTAAATTCTCTTCATTGTATCATTCATAGATTCCATCTTGCTTTAAGTTTCTATAAATGTTTATGAAATTTAAAATTATATATATCCATTCTGAACTTACTAAAATTTTACTACTAAATAGGGAGATCCATTTGGAGGTCATCCTGAATCAGATAAATAGATCAAGATGGTGGAACTTTCTCCAAGTTTCAAAGTTTTACTTCTATTTTTATCAAACATTCTCCATTAAATTGCTTCTAATAATAATTAATTTAATTATGTGGTGCTCCTAATTTATTCAAACTTAATTAGGAGGTTAAATTAAAGTTCAAAACCATATTAGGCGGCGTATTAAAAAAATTAAATTTTAAAACCTTCCCTCCTAAAATTACAAGAACAGATTTAGGAGCATTTTAATGTATAAAATGGATGGAATAGTATATAAATTATTTCAAAATTTTGGAAACATAAAACTAATGTCTAGCACTCTGTTCCCGCTAAACCTCTCTAAATCTTTGAGGATATGCTCTAACTTGTTTATAAAGGTAGAATTTAAACAGATAATATAATTATTATTAGTAATTATAAAATGAGCGGCAACTTACTAAGAAAAGCGGCATTGCTTGGTATTAGCCAGCAAAAACTTTCTTTCATGAATTAAAAGAAAATTTAAACTTATGATGCCTCTACCTAATATGAACCTGAAATCATCTAACCTTAGGTCTCAGAATTTTAATAACAATTCAGTTGTTAAATAGAAATGCAGAGCTAAGAAATTCGATGCGAAGTTCCAATAAAAATGGTTTAAGAGGAGGAAGAAAAAAAAGAAATTAAAGCATTACATTTATGTGAAGAGTGTGAGAAGAACTTCACTTATAAATCTGCTCTTAAGCGTCATATCTTAGAGTAGCATTCTAATAAGCCAAAGCTCTATCTTAAGCATGATAAGATAGATGGAAAATATTTTTGCCCTAATTGCAATAAGCAATATAATCATTCAAGGGATTTAAAAGTTCACCTATAAAACCATCTTGGCAAGAAGTTTAAAGTCATAGATCCTGAGACTGGTGATGTCTTCCTTCAAAAAAGAAAGCCAAGAGACCATTTAGATTCCTTGGAACAAAGAGTTAAGAAAAAGAATAAGCTTATTAAAGCAGTGAGAAACCTTCCAGCTTCTGATATAGTTAAAATCACTCTGAAGATACAAGTACTAAAGCTTTCAATTTTAAATGTAATTGACCTTAAAAAATGTAACGAAAGTTATTTTATACTTGAAGACAAGTTTGAGAAATGGGTGATAACTGATAAGCTGTTCGCATACAAGATTTATTCATTCAACCACTTTAAATGCGATTACAAGTATCAATTATAATTTGTCAATGAATACTAAGCTCTTACTAAAGCTAGGGATAGATAGTGCAGATTTATAATTAAGCTCGATGTAATTCTCCTTTCTCAAGATCATTATGCTTTTCGTCTCCCTTTATATTAAGTGACTTTAAGAGACTCCATTTAAGATTAAAGAATTCCAAAGTAGCTACCCCTTATTCTTACTAATGTTTTCAAAGGCATTGAAGAGCTGCACACTTTAGGGTATGTCCATAGAGACTTGAAGCCAGAGAATAAAATGCTTAATTTTTCACCTCTCAGAATAGTAATAATTGATTTCAATAGATCATTAAGAGTTGAAGCTTCAGGACTCGGCAACGTTTATTGTACTCCTGGATTCTTTCCAGAAAGGAAGGACTGGAGAGATGGTGATATTAAGTGGGATATATGGGCTCTAGCAGCAATTATTTGTGAATGCGATATGCCAAGAAATGATTACTATAGCTGTAAGAGTGAGAAAGATTCAAAGCAGAGAATACAGCAATATTTAGACTAGAATAAGATAAAAGGTAATATGAAAGATATGGCTGAGTAGATAATCATTAAGCTTAATCATAGAGCGGAGCATAAAATAGACTAAATTGTAAGTTGGATAGGAGAAATAAAGTTTAGAAAGTTGCCTCATGATGCCAAAGTATTGTTTGAGTGAATAGTAAAAATATAACTCCTTTAATAAACACTTATACACAATACATTTTAACATTAAACCCCTACATAAACCCTATTAAAACTCTAATAAAGTATGCACTAATAGTCTACTTTTATCAATCAAAAACTCAATCAAAAATTCAATAAAACTACTGAAAAGGTTTTGGGGTTTTGATTACTCAAATAATATGTTGGTGTTAAATTGTAATAATTATTTAAAGTAAGCAATGTTAATAATAAATATCTTGTTTTGGTGTTGTTAACAATTTGTAAAACATGTCAGAATTGGTCACACATTGTCGCAATTAGTCTCTCATTGCCTTTTTTTAAGTAATTAGCTAGAACAGCAGAAAATATAAATATAACAAATCTGGGTCTTAAGGGTGCAGCCCCTTAAGGGATTTTAAGGGACAGAGCTCTTGATTCGCATTAGAAAAATAAAATTTCAGAGCTCAAGGAGGCAGTGCCCATATATTGGGTTGGGGAGGGCATATCCTTCCCCGAAAACTTATTTGACCTTTTGAGTAAGTTTATGAGTATTAAGTGAGAAATTTAATCGTTAAGTAATAATAAATTAGTTGGAATTAATTTATTATTACATATATTACTAACAGCCATATGAATATGTAAATTAAGCTAAATTTCGTCTCCATATTGTTTTATTCAAATAAGATTCTAACTATTAAAGGTCTCCTGGTAAAGTATTATAAACATGTTTGATGTGATATTGAAAAAAGCCAAGAGAATTCTATTAGGTTACTATGTTGCATTGTAAGTCCGATTCCATTTTAAGAATGATTAACATGTCATTAATGTTATATATAATTACAATTTGGCCAATTTATTCATAAGTAACTTGCACAACTATCAGTGTACACAACACTGCTTATTAGACATTAGCTTTAAGATAATGCTTTCCAGTGTTTAAGTAGTTCTGTCATGTATATTAAATATCTTGCATCTTTAAGAAAACTTTTTCAATTATCTGAATAATCTAGATTTTTTTTGCATTTTTTCTTGAAAAAATACAATACATCCATAAAAATTCATTAATTTAAACATTTCCTTATACTTTTATATAATTTGGTTATTTTATATCTTGAAATCTTAATTTTAAAGTTATCATAGAGACATTTTACATTAATATTTAGGTCTTAAGAATATAGATTTACAATTTTTAATAAGAAATTTATAATAAAACATTATCTGAATATAAACATTTTGAAAGTCCTAGTATAATAATGTAAGAGAATCATGTTCAAACTGTTAAAAACAACGCCAGAGTTTTACTCATACTTAAATCTATAATAGAAAAAGAAAATTTAAGAGCACATAGATTACTCAATGAGTGAAGATACTCTTAGTGATTGGAAGTGCTACTCACTTCACACAAGAACTATACTTTCCGTCGACGCTACCCTAAGCCTAATATTACAGTCATTAACCACTATTTTACTATGCCTCATATACCATGATTTCTAGATGAAAGTGTTGAATGTAAACACAGCCTCATCAGCATGTATAAACTTAATATAAATCTATTAGACTCTCTGAACTTAATTATAAATATAATTTAAGTTGTTGTTGTAAAAAGGCAGAGTGAAATCAATTACTCTCTTTATACGATTACACCTTTGTAAGAGATGCATGCCATTTCATTTATAGATGTTGGCTATAGACTATGCAGAGATCTTCAACTCATGAAATTGGCGATGAAAGATGGTAGCTCGTTGGTCTAAAGCGAATTAAGTGAATTGAGAGAAGAAATATATGATTAATCAACAATTTAATATGATAAATGCTGTTCATATGCATGAGATTAGTCTTAAAACCTTGATAATTCTCACGATTTCCATCTTCAACATCTATAAAAATTATTGTTCGCATCCCGAGATCGGTGCTCTATCAGTCCGTGATAATCACAGCAACAATTTTACTTACAGTTCAGGATCAGTGCTTCAAGTCTCGACCACATCTCGGTTTAAGACTCCTCTTTCGTTGATCATCTTAGAGGGCTATCCTCCATTTTATTAGTTGAAAATTTTAAAAATCAATGATTATTAATAAATTAAATAATGCAAATTAAAACTTTTTAAGTTTTAATGGAAAACAAATAAATATTTAATTAATAGGTTTTATCTATAACGAATTATTAACAGTGATGTCTTAATTAATTTTGAACATAAACTACTTAATTAAGACTATGCATTATTTAATTAATTAATAATCACTGATTTTTAAAATTTTCAACTAATAAAATGGAGGATAACCCTCTAAGATGATCAACGAAAGAGGAGTCTTAAACCGAGATGTGGTCGAGATTTGAAGCACAGATCCTGAACTGTAAGTAAAATTGTTGCTGTGATTATCACGGACTGATAGAGCACCAATCTCGGGATGCGAACAATAATTTTTATAGATCTTGAAGATGGAAATCGTGAGAATTATCAAGGTTTTAAGACTAATCTCATGCATATGAACTGCATTTATCATATTAAATTGTTGATTAATCATATATTTCTTCTCTCAATTCATTTAATTCGCTTTAAAGAAAAGTGAGCTCAATACTTCAAAAAGTTTTTTCATTATTGTAGGAATACATTCGATTTGTGAAAATGAATTAAAATTAATTGAATTAAATATTAAAATTATAGCAGTTATGAAAACGAAGTGACTCAAAATTCAAATCTAAGTAGATTCTACGGTAGATCCTGCAATTTTAGCTGAAATTTACTATTTTCAAAATTCTTGAATCATCCCAGGAAGCGAGATATTTTGTTTTTGAGCTAACTCCCAAAAACAGTAAAAGAGGTTTTTCTCGCTTGGGAGAAGAGATAAAATCATAATAGCAATAAAAACCACCGTCTTATTTTTAATGCGCTATCCAGGGAGTATAATATTGTTAGGGTTTGGAGACATTTTCCAAAAACATAACAGAAGGTTATTAATAATTAATTAATTTTAATTTTAATTCATTTCTCAAATCGAATGTATTCCAACATTAATAAGGTAGTTCTTATGCTTTTATGGAAATTTTGATTTTATCTTAGGCTTGGAATTAAGCTATTATTCCTTTAATTACACAGCTAAAAGCCAGTGGGAGCAAACAGTTTACTCACTTCTCTTTAAAAAGAAAAATTGACTTAAAGTCTAAGTACTGGTTTGAATTATTCCCTGTATATATCACTTCTATATCGCAGTTTAAAACTAAATTACTAAAATCTTCATCGAATATAAACCCCAAAAAATTGTAATTTTTGTCTCGCATTTAATTAATAAAGATCAAAGCACTTATAAACCTCAATAAGGGATTTTGGGGTTTTGATTACCCTCAGAACAATCGTTTTGTTATATAAATATATCACTTCAATATTTACCACTCACTCGCCTTATCTATAATTATAGTATTAATAATAATGTTGGCTTTAATTATAATTATTTTAAACCCGAGAAAATTATAGTTTTTAATGGATTTTTCTCTAATTCCTTCAACACATCTTCTATCACTCTTTAAATAGTCAAATTCAACAGACAATGGGTTTGGAAAGTCCCCTACAAAACCTAATATCTTTGTAACCTCGATGGACAACCAAAGGCACACTTGGGTTTGAGGACTAGTCAAAATGAGATATTTTGATAATTTCCAACAATATATACATAGACCATAGCCAATAAATGCCCAATGATGTCTGAAAATATTCTTTTTGAATTCTCCATGCTTCATTCCCTCCCCAGAACAATTGTTTAGTTATATTACGATATCAACTTAAAAATGACTCTCCCTAAGACATTTTTCTAAAAGTGATGGCTATCGCTATAATGGCAACATTGATTTTGATATTAAAATATGAAAATACTGGTAAATTAACTTATAATTTTAATTTATTTAAAATCAAATATTAAATCTGTTACAAAATTATATATCTTACATTTATAATACTTTTTTTAAAAAATAATTATTTATAATTTAATGAATAATATAGAGATATGGCTCTTTATTAATTTGATTGCTCTATTATCACTTATATCTGATTTTTTGTTTGTTATTTTTTTGTTATATAAATTAAATTGAATGTTATCAATGCTAATTACATCTTTTTATTCAAAATGTAAATTACTAAACTTAATAATAAATTAATTTATAATTATAAATTAATTTAATACAATAAACTGTCTTTGTCTGATCATTAATATTTTTTATTCTAAGATATAAGTTAATTAATCCTGTAAAATTTAAGGGGGACTTTATTTTATTCAAATTATTTCTTTTTAAAAGCAATTAAAATATTATTTTAACTTTTTATACCTAAATATATGACTATTAGAATTGATCATGGCGTATCAAAGATGGTAATTTCATATTATTTCAAGCAATACTATAATATATCCATATTAATATCATATAAATTAGTAGAGGTAGTATAATA
The DNA here is from genome assembly GCA_000711775.1 of Oxytricha trifallax. Lineage (NCBI taxonomy): Eukaryota > Ciliophora > Spirotrichea > Sporadotrichida > Oxytrichidae > Oxytricha > Oxytricha trifallax. Next base: position 19,868 of record ARYC01001709.1, read on the forward strand.
CTTGAAGGTAAAATTATAAATACAAAAATAATATCTGCGATAATTACTCGAAGTATAATTCTGTAAAAATCAGTACATTTAAACTTGTGGTAAGTTGCGATTTCCCGTGATTCATTCTATTTTGTTTATCTCTTCAACTTATTTATGCTGTCCACAGTTCTCCTAGTAGTCTTTTGCTATCTATTGTTCCTTAGCTCCCTCTAATTTTTTCTTCTCGACGTCATCAGTGTTCCAGTTAATTTCATTCTCCTCCTTTTTTTCTTGCTTATTCTACGTTTTATCGTTTAAGAGGAATTCCTTAGCTTCTGGGACTTCGTTAATTAGTTCAGTAAATCTGCCCTCACTTGCTATGAGCTCCCTCTCTATATATCCTCTTTGATCCTCCCTTATTACTATGTCGTCCCACTGGTCAATTTAGGAGTTTAATATGCATGTTTATGAGTATATTCCCTCATTTGCCAGATACCATATCTTGTCATTTTTCTTCTCGGTGTCTCTCGCAATCTCTTCGTCTTTCAGTATAACACTTGATCAACCGATCTCCATCTTCATGAATCCAATTTCCATGTTGAATATTATGCAGTATCTCAACATATTATTAGTTCATTAGCAAAGATTTGAAACACTGCCTCACCTAGCAACTCTAAAGCTAGATTATTTGTTTTTAATAGTGCCAGTATCCCGCAGTCCTCAGTGTCTATCACTTAATTCGTGTTTACCTTGCTATATAAGTTGTTTATTGTGAATTCACCTCCGACTGTCTTCTCAGCAAGTTCACTTATCTTGTCTACATATTTTTGTAGGAGTGCGAAACTTCCTATTAATCTCCTCATGTCATATATTTCCAAGGTCTTCGTGCTTCCCCCAATCTTCAGAACCAACCAGTTCTTGCGATTCTTTACATTGATCTTCCAGCTAGTAGGGATAATTATTCCTTCCAGTCTCTGTATCTCTCCAGTACCTGCCATTATCTAGTTTTTTGTATTCCCTTGTCATCCACGACTGTCAGTGGAATTATCATAAGTCCTAGCTTATTTTGATTGAACTTCTTCCATCTGTTTCATTGTCGTTTCAATCGTTTCATTTGAGATGTGATTTCCTGGGATAAAGTCAAAATGTTTCCATTCGTAGTTGATCTCTTTCAGTACTCATGTTGTTTCTCTGACCACAGGTCTTTCTCTTTTCATTCCTCTCTGCCTCCCTGCTTTTCTATCCTCGTATTTTCTAACAAACGCCTTCTCTAGTTTTGTCCTTGCGTTTAGGCATCATACGATGGTGATCATTCTTATTAACAATAGTGTCCAAACTTTCTTGGCGTAAAGTTATCTAAAATTTATTATTTTTGGTGAATAAATTAATCTAATCAACTTTTTTAATTCTAGATTTCATATTAAAATAAAAATGTATATAAATTTGGGTACTCTAACGCAATTTTTATATATAAACATGATTTTCGGTAAAGTACCCTAATTATATAATTAATATTAAATAAATATCAATAAATATAGCATTTATATTTAACAAAGAATTAATATAAAAAAGTGATATAAAATGCTGATTAAATTAATTATTTAATAAAAAAATTAACAATCTTTAAATTATGCTGCACAATTAAGTAATAAAATATTAGTTATAATATAAAAATTTAATTTATAACTATTTAATTCATTCTTTGTTATATATAAATGCTATATTTATTGATATTTATTTAATATTAATTATATAATTAGGGTGCTCTATTGAAAATCATGTTTATATATTAGAAATTGCGCTAGAGTACCCAAATTTATATATATATATATTTATTTTAAAATGAAATCTAGAATTAACAAAGCTGATTAGATTAATTTATTCACCAAAAATAATATATATTTTAGATAATTACTTTTTCGATCCTTATCAAGTTACTTCTGACATGTCGATGACCCTTTTGAACTTTATCTAGCCTCCAGAACGCAGTTTGATCCATCCTCATGTTTGTCGTATCGAATTCTTTGGTACTTGACTCATTTATCTTCATGCTTGGGTTTGATTCTCCAATCTTCAGTCTGCTTTTAAAGCCTACCTGTTTGTTTAGCAGAAATTTAATATTCTCTTAATTCCTGATTCTTTGCACCTCTTTGTCTCTGATACTATCTCTGTGATTGTATCTTACCTCCTGTATCTTTCTGCAGAATTCCCTTTTTTATCGTATCTCTACCTACCGGTATTTCTATCTTTTAAGTTGCTCTTCTTCTCCTCCTCTTAATGTTCACTGAAACATGATTTGTTTATCTAGTATCCTGTTTAATTGTTAAAGATTTCTCTAATTTTTAATTAGTTATTTTAATAAAATTCTCTTATTCAACTTCATTATAACTTTCTTGGTCTTTCACAATTTAGATATTCAATTCTTTTATAAAATTGAATTTATTTTAATAAAATAAAATATACCCTCCTTTTTTTACATAAATCTACTTAACCAGTTTTTAATTTGCTGGTAGTATTTGTGCAGTTCAAGATATCTTATTTTTTAATTTAGCCATATCATATTAGTGATTATTTCTATTTGTTTGTGGCCATCTAAGTCAAATATTTCTTTTTTCTTATTATTTTTGAGAATCAAGTGGGTTTTCCTGATAAGTTTATCGATTCACAGTACTTCATATGAATTTAGTCCACCAAGACCTTATGTTTACTGCAGAAATGGCTCATACCATTGTTGATCATAGTTTTTCCTTAACAAATTGCCATCATAGTTTTTATTACAGTTTTTTTAAAAGGAATATTTTCTTTCTTTTCTAAAGTTTGTTTCCTATTTGAATGATCTCTTCGCTGTTCTTTTAGGCATTATGAGTTGATAATTGTTCATGTTTATTTTCTTCATGCTTTTCTCAACCAAGCCCCTTACTATTTAACTTGTATTGGTTTCTTTTAACTAGGTAACATTCACCAGTACTTTGCTGGGGATGTCCCTCGGAGTTCTGAAAGCGATTATTTTTAACTATAACTCCATCTTCTCGATTTCTTCAAATTTCACGAGTCGTGCCGTGACCATTGGCATGTATTTGTTTATCATCAGTGATCTTATCTATGCCCTCAATATCGTGTCGAGGAATGTGCTGTTAGATCACGTTAGTTTTTAGAAGAATTCTGTTTTCTTTTTAATTTTATTCCATTTGTTTTTCATTAAGTTTTGCGTGTTCAGATATATGTTTAATCCTAAGTATTTGGCTTACTGTATCTTAAAATTCCTTTTATCTGAAATTCATTTCAAAAGCTTCTTGCGTCACTCAAAAACACTATCTTTTTCGTGTTTAGTTTTAGGTTATGTGACTTCTTTATTTCCCTGAAACATTTGATAAAAATTTTAAATATTCAGCTAATTGTAAGATTTTATACAGTATATCCATCAATGAATTTTATAATATTTTTCATTAAAACATATTTTAAAATATTTAAATTTCAAAAATGTAGGGCAATCGAGAAATATTGTCCAGGATTTTGCAATTGCCTTACATATTAATTATAGTTCTTTTTCTTTTTATTAACTTTATTAAAATTAATTTTTTTATAATTTATTCGCTTAATTATCAAACATAACTTATAAAAATGAACTATTTTTTATCATGATTTTCTGTTCATTTATTGTTTATATTTAATAGATTTTTTCAATTATATAAAACTCTATTTTAATATGCTATATTTTAAAATTTAGACATTAATTAAATATCAATAAAGATTTTATAATTCTCTAATTAAAAAATTGTAATAGTCAAAATTTTTTAATTAAATAAACTATAGTTTATTCCTTAATACATTAGTAAATTATTAACGAAAAATAGATTATTAAAGTTAACTTTATTAATTTATTAAATGTTAATGAATCATGTTAAAGTTAAAATTTAATTATTTAGCGATTGCAAAAATATTAATTAATCCTAACTAATAATTAATTCATTTAGAAACAATGAAATGTAATTAAATAACTTTATAGATGATAGATTAATGGTATATTTTTCTTTTATTCATTTATAAGTCTTTTCAGATTAATAAGGGTGTTTTTAATTTTTTTGAAACCATTTTTGATTATTTCCTGTTTAACCCATTTAATTTTCAATGATTTTGTAACAATAACATTTTGCACAATTTTTTCTTGATGTGAATTGACTTCAATTGGTCTTGTGTTGATGAATTCAGGGTATGATTCCTTTAGGTCTTTAGTTAAAAGAATCAACCTTCTCTCTATGATGTATTGGAGAATCTGTCTATAGTTGAGCCATTGTGTTATTTTTGACAGACCGTTTCTCGCTTTTTCTAAGATTTGCTCATTATTTTCCCATCAAATCAATCTGGACCTATTGCTTTATTGAAGTTGCATTCTTTTATACTTTGTTCGACATCTTTTTCTTCACAAAATCTCTCTGCTTCTTGTTCTTCCATCATTATTATTTCTTTTTAATCACCATTAATCCTCTGTCTTCTCTTTTGTCTTTAAATATATAACTGTAGAACTCTACAACCTTTTTTCTCGTGCCTTCCCCCGCTTCTTCTCTTTCGTCTAATAATCAGTCCATTAATTGGTTAAGAATCCTTTTAGCTCTTCGTGAGTTTCTTCACTATATAAAATAACCCTTTTAAATAATTTTTGTCCAAGCATTTTTCTAAGTTTTTTATCGCTTCTCTCCATTTGATCTTCAATTCTTAGAATACATTGGCCTGGTTCGACCCATTGTTTCTTATAACCTACTCTGGTGGTTGTTTGTACCAATTTTTCCTTCTTTCTTGTTTTTCTATTTTATCTGCAAAACATTTCTAAATCTGATTTTCCAGATCCTTTTCTGAAAATTCTCTCCCTTCTTTTTGAATGTTTTTCAACATTAATTCCTGATATCTGATACTATTCGTACTTTACTTGTCTGTCAATTTCAGGTCTACATCTTGACCATTTATTCTAAGGTTTACTTAAACTAGCTTGTTATCGGTTAGTCTAAGGTGACATGTTTCCCAGTTGATTGTCTCTACATTTGTGAAAATCTGATCAAGTAAGTTTCCCTTTGTATGAGTTTCCATTCCTTACGGAATAGACTCTTTCTACCCTTCTTTGTTTAATCTTTTCCCACGTCTTTAATGTAAAAGTTGAAGTCTCCCATCACTATTATTCTCTGTTTCTGGCATTTCTATTTCAATGATTTAATCATGAAAATCAGCCTGTTTTTCAATTCATTTACTTCTTCGTTTCAGAATGAACTAAGTGTATTGTTATAATGTGTAGAGGGAATCCACCCACGTTTAAGATGTTCCATTCTATGAATTACTTTAAAGTTTTTAATTTCATACTTTCCACTGTTTAACACTTGCACTCCTCCATTTCTCGTTAGTTAAGTTATGCTTTATTCTATTTATTGATTCCAATTAATCTTTAGAGTCTTGTTTCTACAAGTCCTATGAAATCAGGGTTTTCGCCTTCGATGTCCTACATCAATTGGCCTTACTCGAGTTTTGAGTTAAGTCCTCTAGCATTTATATAAAAAATATGGGAAAATATTTATTTAAAATGGAAAATTAATCAGCTTAACAGAATACTTATTATAATAATCAGACTATTAATTAAAAGAACATTATTGTAGGAATACATTTGATTTGGGAAATTAAAATAGAGATAAATTAATAAATATATAAATTCGTTGCAGTTAACTTTCTTGAAACCTGGACAATCAAAACCCCTTAATGAGGTTTATAAGTGCTTTGATTTGTAGGGAATTTGTTAGGGGTTGGGGTTATTAATAGGTTTTAATGTTAAATTTACAGTAAATGTATTTAATTTAATCACTCAAAATGCACTTTTGGATCATGTGGGAGAAGTCGGAAGATTATCTTACTTAACCACAACTCTATCTGCTCTATTGATATGTCTGATCTTGAGTTTGGTTTTATTATTATTGATTCTGCCATATATTTTATTGATTGAGATACTCTGGTTTTGTCTATATACTACTTGATTCTTTACTTAGCATCTTTCTCGCACCTTGTAGAGTAGTAACCGTTGCGAGGCATATCGCACTCTATTATTATTGCTGCTAAAGCCCACACATCCCACTAAAAGTCACCATCTCTCCAGTCTTCTCTTTCTGGATAAAAGCCTTGAGTTCCCATTACAGTTCCAAGCCTTGAGACTTCCACTCTTTAGGCTCTGTTGAAATCGATTATTGCTACTCTTACTGGAGAAATTTATCATAATATTTTCTGGCTCTAAATCTCTGTGAACAAACCCTAACTTGTGAAGCTCTTTAATGCCTTGTATAGTCTGAGTTGCTATTTATCCAAGTTACTTATGATTCCTTTGATCTGTTATGAAATCTCTTAGAGTCATTTCATAGAGTGGGAGTCTGAAAGCAACATGAACCTTGGCAAGGAGAACAGCATCAAGCTTGATTAAGTAACTACACTCTTTAAACTTTGCTTGAGTGAGTACTTGATACTCATTTGTAACTCCATCTAATATTTATCATCACTTAAGAGATAGTTGAAAGGGGTACACCTTGTATGCGTATTGATGATCATTGATAACTTTCTTATCAAAGGAGTCCTCTAGAATAAGATAACTTTAAAGAGAAGTATCTAAAGAGAAGTATCTAAATCTATCTACGCAAGAACTGGTATTTTCTTGTATTGAATTTTGATCATGATTTTTGTGATTTCAGAGGTTATTTGGTTACGTGCCTTCTTTACGTACTCTAACTCACTAGCTTATTCAGGCACTACCGCTTTAGAATATTCCCTCGATTTTCTTTTGTTGAGAAGCTTCAACTCAACTTCATGCTTTTCAATTTCTATGTCTTTTTTGTGAGCTATTAAAAGATGTTTCTTCAAGTCTCTTGTATGAGAGTACTACTTATGGCGCTCAAAGCAATTATACTTCCCATCGATTTTGTCGTGCTTTAAGTATACAGTAGGCTTGGCTTCTCTATGCTCCTTCATATGTCTATACCAGCTGATTTATGAGCGAAATCTCTCTCACACAGCTCACACAAGTATACTTCTATTTCTTCAGTTTGTATAGGAATTTCATTAATACCTTTCTCCTCCTCTCTGTCTCCCACACACTTATTTGCCATTTATTTTCTATTATTAATTTCTATTTTAATAACAGAGACCTCAAGTGATAGCTCTGGTTGTTCTTTAAGAGAGTTCATCTCACAACTATCACACACTTTTTATTGCTGCCAAAGGTTAGTCTCATTTAGTTTGATGGAAGTGCTGTTGTTTTTCTTAATGTTAGCGCTCATATTTAAATTTGAATTTAAAATTATAAAACTGCCTCTATAACTGAGAGCTTACATGATAGAGCTTTGCAAGCCTACAAGTTTAAAGGGAAGTTCTTAGAGTATTAGAGAAGAAATATAAGTGTTAAGAGACAATCCAGCTCTAAATATGGGGGAGGAAGTAACCATTTTTACTATCAATAATAAGTTGATTACAGCACGTACCGATTTAGGAGGTGCACTTAATTAAGTTCGTACTGCTTTAGGAGGTATTTTATGATTTTATGATTAAAATTAAGGTGCTCCTAATTAAGTACAAGCATTTTAGGAGCTGCTCCTAATTAAGTACGTACCAATTTAAATTTAAAAATATGGAACTATAACAGTAGAAAATTGATATCAATCTCTCAAGTTTAAAACTAGTTCTCAAAACTTTCTCTATATCCTTCTTAGAGATTGACCTCCTATAGGATGCCCATATTTAATAGTAAGTTTTACAGAGGTAAATAATTGAAATCAATAAACTTAAATTTGAATATCATTTCTTAGATCTGTAAACAAGATGGAGTCAATGAATGATGCAATGAAAAGAGTGCAAGCACAAGAATTAATTCAAAGATTTAGAAGCAAAGAGGATGTGCATCGCTACCTGGTGCAGCAAGGTAATGAACTCAGAATGGCTAATCTTGATTATGTAGTTGGTTTGTTCTTGCCAACGATGGAAGGTCTTAAAATTTCATTTCTAAGAGCCATACTCTGCGAAGAGAAGAAAGCATTGAAAACTTAAGATATAAAGTTTGCAGAGATCCCAAACTATCCAGATATCTCAGTGACTAACTTATATGATGATGCTATGAATGACCCAGAGGTTTCGCTGTACCTGCCTACTAAGAAGCAGTTGTCAATAAACTGCCTGAAAGAAACTATTTCTTTGGCATACTTGAAACAATTAAAGGAGATTACTTGAAAGAAATTATTCAAGAATCTCATAAGAAAAGGTACAGCATCTCTTCAGAAGATAAGGACAAACAAGGAATCAAGATAAGTGAGAGCTGGCTATCAGACTGCAGAAGCACCCATATATTCAAGTAAGATTTGTAGCTTAACTCTTTAGAAAAATCTGGTACTAGCATCTTCTTGATGAAGGAATAGAGCAAGCTTCACAGAGAGCGAAAGTCGAAGACAAGTATGAAGTTAGCAAGAGACTTTATTCAAATATTTAGCCGCCAGAGTCAATGAACATAGATGCTGGAGCTAGCAGCAAGAGAAGAAACCTTGGAGGAGGAAAGCAAGAAGTAGAAGAAAAGAAAGAGAAGCCAGCTCACACGAAGAATTTTAAATGTGACTTATATATTCATTAACTTAACTACAAAACTTATTTATATACATTCACTCTCCCTTCTTTAGCACACTTTTATGCCAACTAATTATCAACTCTCTTAGCTGAACTTTTTATAAAATCGACTGTATCAATAAAAAGGTCATGCATCAAGTAGTATAGCAGCAGTTTCTTATAATGACCTTTTAGTATACCCCAGTAGAAATCAATTCCATTAAACTATGGACTGTAAGGTACGTTGAACACTGGCGTTATTCTAAGTTGTTCATAACTCTTCCTTGTATCTTTTGTCTTATGAACTGAAAGATTATCAACAAACAGTATAATCTCTTATTCAGGGTACTTCTCTCTCAGCTGCTCTAAGAACTTAATATACTGCTCTGTCTTAATAGAGCGAGGATGAATAACATAAGTTTCTAAACCAGCATCCTCGCTAATACCTCCAAGAATTGCCATTGTTTATACCTTGACTTTCTAGTCATATACTTCTATATTACTATGCCTCTTATACCAAGACTTCTAGATGAAAGTGTTGAAGGTAAACACAGCCTCGTCAGCATGAATAAACTTAATATTATTCTATTAGGCTCTCTGCATTTAATTATAAATATAATTTAAGTTGTTGTTGTAAAATGGCAGAGTGAAATCAATTACTCTCTTGATACGATTTACACCTTTATAAGAGATACAGTTTCGTTTATAAATGTTTGCAACAGATTATGCAGAGATCTTCAACTCAGGGAACTGGCGGTGAAACATAATAGCTCGTTAGTCGAGAGAGAAGTGAGCCCAATACTTCAAAGTTTTTTCATTAATAAGATAGTCAATATGCTTCTAAAGAAACTTTGACTTCCTCTTAGGCTAAGAATTCAGCTATTGTTGCTTTAAGAGCATTGCAATAGACTTATAGTTCAGTACTGGTTTGACTTATTCACTATACATATCACATCCATAACGCAGTTTAAACACTAAATCTATATACTCTTCATCATAAATAGACCCCAAAAGCTTGCTATTTTTGTCTCGCATTTAATTAATAACCCCAACCCCTAACAAATTCCCTACAAATCAAAGCACTTATAAACCTCATTAAGGGGTTTTGGGGTTTTGAATATGGTACTTGTTCGATAGAGAATTCAAAATTAGCTGGACTTTACTATTGGCGGTATGGCTCTATCGTATTCCAATAGCGAGATAACTCCACTTTAATTTTGACATTAATTTCAACTAAACAAATCAAAAATTAAAGTGGAGTTATCTCGCTATTGGAATACGATAGAGCCATACCGCCAATAGTAAAGTCCAGCTAATTTTGAATTTTCTATCGAACAAGTACCATATTGTCCAGGTTTCAAGAAAGTTAACTGCCACGAATTTATATATTTATTAATTTATCTCTATTTTAATTTCCCAAATCAAATGTATTCCTACAATATTTATCCTAAACACTCTTTTTCAGATAGTCGAACATTTTCTTCTTGATTTCATTGGATTTCTCTTATGTATATTTCTACTGCGAGTAGTCTGTCTTGTGCTACATCAGCTCTTACTTGGTTGGACATATAAAAATAAAATCTAGAAATTTTTTTATGTAACTTACAATTTTGTGAGTGCAATCGCTCTATTAGCGTAAATCTCTATAGGTTTCCTTTTTATTAATAATAATTCCATTTAATTTATCATTTCCAATTATGAATTTTTATTCAAAAGGCATAGTCTTATTTCTACTGTCTTCGTATTCCCTTCTTGTCTTTTGTTACTAATTATCTATTCTCTCCTCTTAATTCGCTATCTTTCTGCGAACCTCTCAGTTCTTCTCACCCATCCTTCAGTTTCTATAACAGGCTAATAAATTCAAGCTCTCGACTATTATCAATCTTGACTGAAAATTTGTTTATGTTTCTCCAATTGTTATATTATTAATAAACACTCTGATTTTGGAAGAAAGAAATTTATGATTTTGATTTTGAATTTTCAGAATATGTTTCCAATATCTACTAGGATTAGAGTTTCTCCTTGACCATTATTTTATTAGTAAAATCGGTAGTCTTCTCCTCATATTTGTTGTTTACATCTCTGGCTCCATTTTTTCCCGCCCTCTTTAATTGTTAAACATTTCTCTCTTTTTTAATTAATTAATTTAATATTTAGATAGATAGAAAGATAATTACTAAAAGGTAAATTAAATGTGATAATAAATCCTTCGTAAATAAAATCTGCATAATAATCATTACTTAGTTTGGAGATCTCTCTCTTTCTTCTCTGTAGCTGCTTCCTCCTCATTCAGCCTGTTAGGTTACTCATCTTTGTTCATCTTGCCTGTTCACTCCTCTTCTCCATCGCTTCCTATCTTTTCATCCTCCTCTAATCTGAGAATCAGTCTGGGTTTGGCTTAGATAGAGCTCAGGATGAGTTTTAGTTTAGTTGATCCTCCGTGTTTAGGTTCACTCCATTCTTTCCCTTTTCTCTTCTGGGAGTATATGAAGCTTTCTACTTCCACAAGGTCCTACTCTGCATAGTCGAAATACTCTCCCTGAGCATCTTGGTGATCAATCAGCTCCATTTTGTTGTCGTTCTCCAGAACCCACTCATCCCATATATCAACGTGAGACTACATGCAGGTTGTTTCAGTTACTTTCTCCTCATTCGCCAACTACCTTAAATCTACATTTAGCTAAAATAGCATAATTATAAGTGAATATATTAATTTGACCAAGATTGCACATGTTTGATATTAATATTAAAATAAATAAATATTTTTAGGTACTCTACCGCAGATTTTTATGTATAAACCTGTGGTAGAGTACCTTAATTATATTAATTAAATAAAATCAAATACAACATTACTTTTTACATAAAATGCATTAAATTAAAATGTAATATATTAATAAAATAAATATTGGGACTTGTTTCTAATTACAGTAGCTTTATCATTAAATAGTTTTAATTTTAATAAATAAATAATTAATTTTGTTTTTGAATTATATATTACATTTTAATTTAATGCATTTTATGTAAAAAGTAATGCTGTATTTGATTTTATTTATTTTATTTAATTAATATAATTAAGGTACTCTACCACAAGTTTATAAATAAAAATCTGCGGTAGAGTACCTAAAAGTATTTATTTATTTTAATATTAATATCAAACATGTGCAATCTTTATCAAATTAATATATTCACTTATAATTATGCTATTTTAGCTAATTTCTCTTCTCAGCCGCTTACTCAGTTCTTCTGAATATACGGTGATTCTTAATTTGCCAATCTCTAGTTTCATATGTCCCACTTTAAGAATGAATGCCAGGTAATACCTTTACATGCTTATCCAATCTTTGGAAAAAATCTGGAAGATTGGTTCTCCTTGTAGCTCGAGGGCTAAGTGATTTGTCATTAGTATGGCCATTACTCCGCAGTCTTCTGGGTCATTAACCTGATTGATCTCAGGTTTACGTGTGATTCTGTTCACTGCGAATTATTTGGCCACAGTATTCTTCAAGAGTCGGCTTATTTGGTGTACACACTTCTAGATCACTGCTAGGTTCCCTACAATTCTCTATGAGCCATATATCATAACAACCTGCTTTTCTTCTGTTATTCTCAGAATCACCCAGTTTCTGCAATTCCTGATATTACCTTGGCAACTTACTCGGATTATGATACCTCTGATTTCTACTGAATCTCTCCAAAATCTTCTGTTGTCACGCTTCCATTTCGTCGTCCTCATATATCTCTCAATTTGTTGGATTGCGTTGTCGTCCACAGCAATAGGTGGTAGAATAAGGTGTGATGTTTCTTCTTCGTGCCTCATCCACTTCTTTTAAACATGCATCCATTTCTTTTTCTTTGATATTTTTCCTGGTATTATATCGTCATGTTGCTACTTCTCGTTGATTTCTCTCCATAGCTCTTATTGTTTCTCTATAGAAAGTTCCCACTCTTTTGCACCGATTTATCTGGCATTCTCTTTGTAGGTGAATCTCTGTACTAGCGTCTTCTCCATCTGGTTTCTTGTGCTGAGGCAGCATACTTTGGTTATAAGTCAAGTAGTTTTTGGGGACCACCCCTTTTTGTGAGTATGATTTTTCAAACCCTTATCAAGTGACTTCAGCCATGTCAATCAGTAGTTTTACTTTCATTCTGTCCTACTTGATGCATGTTTAACCATAAAAGTGCACATTGAATAAAGTACTTTGTGGTTATGTCTCATTGATCCTCTTGCTGGGGTTTGATTATCGAATCTTCTGTCTGTTCATAAACCCCATTTATTTGTTTAGTGGAACTTGTTAATGTTTGTTCTCTCTGATTTCCTGGTCCTTACTTTTGTCCCTGTGCATGTATCTCACCTCTTTTATCTTTGCCAGAACTCTGCTTTTACCGTGTTTCTTTTAATATCTCTGGTTTTTAACATTTTAGTATTAATTTTAGTGATGTTTGTGTTGTTGTGATTTGCTTTCGTTTTTTTCTATATGGTTGATCGCTTGATTTTTCTTAATTAATTATTTTTAGCTTCCCTCTTTTAATTTTTAGTAATTTATGATTTAATTTTTAATAATTTATGATTTTAATTATTAATCTTGAATTAATTGCAATTTACACCCCTAAAATCTCATTATTATTCTTGGATGTTTAATTTTATGGATCAATTCATCAACCTTAAATCTTCATCCGTCTTTATTTCTTATCTTTTAACGTAAGTGATCTTAAGTAACTTTATGACTTTCTGATAGTATCCATACTCCTCAAGTCTTTTTATTCTATCGTCTAGCAAAACCATAATCGCAACCACTTCTACTTGTGTTTTGTTGTTTATATCAATTAGTCTGTATCTTGAAAATCTTTTAAGGTCTCTTGCCCCGTTTATGAGCTTGTAATTTTTCATGTGAAAGGAATCTACGAATGTTTAGTGAACGTTACAATAATGACTCATGCCGTTGCTAACTGTTGTCCTTCCTTGACTAATTGCAATAATCATATCAATTATATTCTTAGTTATAAATATTTTCTTCTTTTTCTCCAGCTCCTATTTACTTGATCCTTGGCTTTGTTTGTTGCTATGGACCTATCTAAATTTGAGTTTACTTTTTTCATGTTTTTAAAAAATAGTTATCAATAATTTCCCTAATCCCACTTTCTTTGAGTTGAATGACTCTTCTCAAAATCTAATTATAAATATCTCTAGGGGTTCTGAATGCTAGTCTTTTTAGTTGTGTCTCATTCTTTTCGATTTTTCTGACTTAATATACTTAGTTGCTACTAGGGGGGGTGTATTAATAAATAACTAATGATCTTATCTGAACTGCCATTATTGCATCACAGATTTTTATTGTTGGGTTGTTCAATCTTTTTAGATTTTGTAGAATTACATTTGATTTTTTATTTCAATCCATGTATTTTTCAAGAAAGTTTTCGTATCTTTGCATATATTTTCATGCTGAAGTACTAAATCTCTAAAACTTTCTTAATTTTTACTACTACTTTAACTCCTTTGAATTTTTGTGCGTCACTCAGGAATTATGTTTTTTTTATTAAGTTTCAGAATATGTGACTTTCACTCAGTGAAACACTTTAATACTCTCTGCCTAGATGTTGTTTATTTTTTATGTTTTTAATATGTCATCAGCAGATGCTAACAGCTTCTCTTGCTTTATAAATGATATTAGCTCAGGCTACGTATAGATTGCATCTGTAGATATGTATTGAATAACAATGGGGAGATTCTACTTCCTTGAGCGACGCCTTTTTGAGCATTGATATCTTCTTCTTCATATATAATTTTTAAAAATTCTTCGATTATACTAACTAATTTGTTGTCGTTCTCTGATTTTATCCTTTGGCGCAGAATGTACATTATTTTTCTTTCCAGACTGAATAGTATGCTTTTTGTAAGTCGACAAATAAGTACGCTTCTCTACTTTTGCTTTTTTTATCGATAGTTTGACGTTCTCAAGCAGTCTTATCAAAATAATGTGTGTATTATTGTTTTTATCCATTTTAGAAGTTGCCTGTTTTTAATTGTTCACTTTTTTACTCTTGTAGTTTGTTGACTATGACTTTTTTAACAATCTTGATTAAATGTGAGTTCACTACTATTGCCCTAGTGTTGTAAATTTCTGGGTATTTTTCACCTTAATTTTTGCTAACAGAACCAATCTACCTTCTTTTATGTAATGCAGAATTGTTCCTGAGTTTATATACTTTGCTAGAGTTAGAACTACCATTTTCTTAATACTTTTGCAAGCATTTTCCGTAAAATCCATCTTATCCAATTGATTTGTTGAAGTTGCGTTTCATGATGCCTTTGTCTATTTCTGATAGTTTTCTCATCTATCATTGCGATATCTGCATTATTATTCATCAATAAATCTTGAGTTCTCTCTTCTGCAAATAGTTATTTGTAGAATTTAATAACTTATCAGTTGCTTACTCTCCTGGTTGAACTCTTTCATCTTTAATCGTTAAAACCTTTGATTGGTTATCATTGTTTCTAGTTTTTTGTAAGTCTCTTTTAGATATAAGAAGCCCTTCAAATCATTTCTATCTAGGCAATTTTCCATTTCACTTAAAACTACGCTCCATTGCTGATTTTTGTCTTAGAATAGACTGTTTAATTTTGTGAAGTTATTCTTAATAGCCTACATTGGCGGTTGTTGATACCAACTTTTAGTCTTACTCTAATTTTCAAGTTTGCCATCGAAAGATTTCCTTATTGGTATTTCCAAATCCTCAGGTATCAGGATTAGTCTTTCATCTATAAAAGTTTTCCAACACTGTTTCCTGATATCGTTTATTTTTACTCTTTTTTCTTTGTCTATCAGTTTTAGGTTTTTACTTCCAAACTTAATTCTTAGTTTTATTTATATCAAGTTGTGGTCTGTGAAGTCTCAATTAATCTAATTTTTATTCACATGTTTCTACATTAGAAAATTGTTGATCTAGATGATTGCTTTATGTTTAAGTTCCCAGTCCTTCTGGGATTGATTCCGTAAGACCTTCTTTTCTTAATCGCTTGCTGATTTTTTTATGTGAAAGTTGAAGCCACCCATTACTTATATCTTTTGTTTATTGTATTTCTGTTTAATTGATCTGATTATAAACATCAAGCGGCTCTAGAGTTCCTTTACTTCTTTATTTGAATAGGGTGGAATATAGATAGTAATGATGAGTAACGGGAATCCTCTCACGTTGATTATATTCCAAGTCAAGAATTATCTAAAGATTTTTATTGTTTTCATCTGATATTTGCGCAATTCATTGTAAGCACTCTTCCGTATCTTGCAACTGTGTTTGGGTTGTTCAATCTAATGATCCTCTATGGTCTTGTTTCAATGAGGGCGACAAAATCTGGTTTTTGATCTTCCATTTCTTACAACATTGCATCTTTTTTGAGTTATGACTTCAATCCTCTGACAATTTGTAGACAGATTTTTAACACAATGTTTTGCGCAGACACCTATCTCTTGCTGCTTGTAATATCTATTCTTCTCTTACTACGCTGCTTCTCAGCAAATCGTTCATTTCTCTTTACCCAGCGTTCTGCCTCTCTCTGTGGCTAATAAAATTGAAGCTGACGGCTATTGTTAAGCGTGACTGTGTATTTGTTTAAGTTTTTTAGTTGTTGCTATAATTAACATCGACATTTGGGCAGATTTTAGCTCGATTTGTTTGTGGCTTCTTTGAATATTCAAAGTAGTCCTGTTAGGATTTTTTCTGCTCTGGTCTCACTTCTTCCTCTTCCATGTAAAAAGGCATTCTCCTCCTTGAGCTATGACCTTCTTTATTCTCCATCTGGTTGCCAATATTTCTCCCTCATTTAATTTCAAATAATTTATAATTTAGTATTTATTATAAATTTTTAAATTATTAAATTTATATTCATCTCTAGTTGGAAATAAAACTATGTAATAAGCTCCCTAACATCGAGTATTGAATCAATTGATCTTGAATACTATTGAACCCTCTATTTGCTCTATCAAGATTCTTGATGTGTAAGTCTACTCAAGCATGAATATAGAGATTCAAATTAATAGATTATGATTATTTTATTTAAAACATTTTAACATGCAATTCAGTGTGTATTTAAAAATTAAATTAAACATTATTAGCATATTAATTTGTTTGACTTTCAGTTGCACCTGGCTCAAGCATGTTTTTATTCAAATTTCTATAACCATAGGATAGATTGTATAAAAAAGCAGATGAATTGTTTTAAATGACTGTTGTTACTAAATCAGGAGTTATCTTTGAGAGAAGTTAATTAAATCCAAGTGGAAATTAGGTATTAATGCTCATATTTTTAAAAAATAACACAAGAAATTAATATGCATATTAATAAACAATTAAAACTTAGATTTTAAAATATTTATAAAAACATTGATTATTTTAATTTAAATATTTTGATGTAAGAATATAAATTATTCAAGCTTTATAATATTAAACACTCAAATCGTTCAATTTAATAATTAATTAATCTGATAAAAATAGCAAAAAAATTATAGTATACCCAAAAAATACTGTTATATTTACCTAAATTTTTCAAATAAATTAGTAAGATACAAATATTATTGATTTTTTAGATATATGAGTAAATTTTAGTATTGTAGGAATACATTTAATTTGGGAAAATAAATTATTAATTTATTAATTAAATAATAAATTAGTGGCAGTTAACTTTCTGGAAACCGAGACAATATGGTAGTTGTTCGAAAGAGAATTCAAAATTAGCTGGACTATACTATGGGCGGTACCCCTCTATCGCATCCCTGTAGCGAGATAACTCGACTTTAATTTTGGCATTAAAATCAACTAAACAAATCACCAAAAATTAAAGTCGAGTTATCTCGTTACGGGGATGCGATAGAGGGGTACCGCCCATAGTATAGTCCAGCTAATTTTGAATTCTCTTTCGAACAAGAACCATATTGTCAGCGTTTCCAGAAAGTTAACTGCCACGAATTATAATTATTTAATTTCAAATTTAAATTAATTTTCCCAAACCATTTATATTTCAGCAATAATAGTTTCTATTTTGATTTTTAATTTACTTAATATTCTAAATAAAGTGATTTTATGTCCATATCAAATTTCAACAATTACTCTTTAACATAAATAGATGCGAAGTTATGAGAATCTTTTTTTTTTTGCTTATCATGAATATTTTAAGAGTTAGCTTATTCCTATATTTTATGCAGTTTATTCCACGCAAACCTTATTAGAATTCAATTTAATAAAAGCAAATCATCCGATATGAGCTAAAGGAATATAACTTTTTAAATAATTCTAACATAATATTTGTTGGAATATAAGAATCATTATGAAATTTAAAGGCATGAAAATCGAAAGTGATATAGCTAGATAAATTGATGCATAATTGAACTTTTCAAGTCAACAATATAATCTCATAGCATAACTTTAAATTGAAATTTGACTTGAAGATAAAAATTAGAATTTATTTATTGACAGAAATATATCAATAAATTTTTAACATTTTAGTTTGAATAATAATTGGGTTAAATAACATATCTCTTCCAATTGAGATTAGCACTAACATTACATAATATCAGTAAATGCAATTTTTGAATATAAAAAGTGAGTTAATTCCTGTAACAAATAAATCAACTTGCAATATTTATATTTCCTTTGCAGTTCATATTTTCATAATGTTTTACATATAAAAATTAGGTGTTTAATGGACTTTATACATTTATTTTCTTTGGTAGCTCCTAAATTTGTAATCTTTCGATGCCCAATTAAGAGTTTAAAGTGAAGAAAAGTCTTGAATCTGTCTTACTCAGCATTCTTCTAGTTCTTTTCATCTCTGCATCTTATGCAGCAAGTGTAGAATATTATCCTGTTATTTCATCAAGTGCTTCTTGAAGAACCATAACTGGCATGGCTTTTAGTCAGGCCTTGAGTATCCCTTGTTAAATCTTTGAAATTAAGCAATTGGCATATAGCAAAGAGGTAATCTCCAAGTTACAAAATGATGGGGGCACCTTCGAATAAGGCAGGAAAGATGGAGTGAAGTGATACCACAAGACAAAGAAAGTGTGCCAAGACATTCAAGCATATTTCTCATCGAGAATCTCTGCCTCTGTCATATATTAAGCCTAATTTTACATTTCTTGATTCTAAGAATTTTTCTAATGTCAATTTTCTATCAATATTATTTATATTTCTATCTTTTTATGAGTTCATGCTTTGACTTTCCTCTTAATTATAGAAATGCAGTCATAGTAATTTCATTTTATTCCAATATTAGATTTGAATATTAATTTCTTTTTAGAAATCAATTTAATCTATTACAAAAATGGCTTACGTTATCCAAAAAAATATGAATTTTAGACATCAGTTTTTTTGTCTTTTAGTTAATACATTAATAATCACTTTTAAATTTACTATTTAATTTTAAATTACAAAAATAGCTTGAACATTAACAACAACAATAATTATAACAAAAACCCATTTATTTTTTAAAAAATGATAGTGATCAGAAAAAACTTAACTGCCACTATTTTGGCAATACATTAAATTTTCAATCAAAATTTTGAATTAACTCTGTGTCAGGAACAGTGTTATCTGATTTTTCTTGATGCTAAACTAATTTCTATTAGACAAGCTTTGAAATTTATGAGGCATTTCTTTAATTGATTTATGCTTCATTAGCTTATTGACAGAGTTACTTGGATATTTTGGAGCTTTTTCATAACTACTTCCCTTTAATGTGATAAAGCTCAGATGCCCAAAGAATTAATGTTGATAAATACTTCAATTAATTTGAAATTATGGAATTTTAGCAATATTACTCTTTCAATACTTGAAATAAAGAGCATTATTGCTGAATAGCTCACAACAGATAAGGCGGAAAGAGATTAGAATTCAACTTATAAAACATTCTTAAATTGATATATAATTTGCTATCATTGCATTTTGAGGATGCTGGACATTAGGATGCCTAAATCTTGGGAGTTGAGCTATCTTCAACAGATTTTTGTTTAATCAAAGAGTCCCACTTTCAATCGTAATAATATTTTGTTTAATTTCATTAAAATCTATTGGCACATATATTTTCTTCATTAATTGAGAAATTTTTAACTTAAAAATTAGTGGTTGTTCGGTAGTAATTAAGCTCTAAATAATATAGCTTAAAATTTGAAATGTAATCATCTTTGGTAGTTATATTAACTGATATGCTATTATTTTAACTTTCTTAATTGCAATATTTGGATAAATTATTATTCAAGAATGTCTTAAGACCCAAACAATAAAATATGGGATATCAGTTCTTATGGCCATATATTGATTAATAATCAGTAATAAAAATTAAATTAAATTATATATTCTTGAATAAATTAACCGCTTGTTTTTAATTTTTTTATCTGATATCAGAATTATATAATAAATTTATTTACAAAAGAGATAGCTTTTCAATGGTGGTGTAAGTTGCTTCGATATAATTATAAGAGATATTAATTTATAGTATTAATAGATAGATTATCAAAATTTCCATATCTTTTTCTCTTTCAATTTTATATACATCATGTTATTTTTCTTCATCTTTCATTAGAACTTCTTCATCACCTTCACTTTCATCATTATCCATCTCATATAGTTTTTAACTTATTTTCTGCTAAATTCACAATTACTAGTTAACTAAGAATGCATTTTCACATTGTGAATCATTATTTTAATTTAACTTTAAGAATCAATTGATGGAAAACATGCTATTATTGTCCAATCTAATTCATAATTTTTTAAGTTAAGTCCATGAGAATGAACATAATTCATAAATTAACACGTAATATGTAATTTAATAAAAGATTATTTGAAAAGCAATAATTATGCTGATTATTTGGCAAAATATTGTTACATTCAGCTTTCAAATAGTAAATGCTTGGTCATTGTCAAATAAAAAACTTGATTTAATATAAAATTACTCTAATTAAAACTTCATAGTTGTTTAAGGCTAATATTCTAATTTATTTTGATTCTATTTTATAAATTTTATCATGGATTTATAGATACTTTACAAGCTTATGCAAACATGTTTTTTTTATACATCCCTAAATAAAGTTCATTGAGATAATACTTTAATTTTGTGGGAACATAGGCATCGTAATTTTCGAGTTTTCCCTTATAAGAATAAGTAATTTTACTTATTTTATATTAAAATATATTGACTGTCCCTATAATAAAATTACTAGAATAATTTTTTATTAAATCTATTAATATTTTTTATTTAATTTAAGTAAAATTAGTTTAAAAAACATTAAAACAATCAGATCAGTTAGTTTTAACACGCCGTGTTATTCTTAATTTTCTTTATATATTGAAATGCCTAGTCTTTCTATGATAGAAACTATTAATATTTTTTATGAGAACTAAAGAGCTCATTAAATGGTGGAAGAGTTCATCAACAAGCACATACTTTACTTAATGGAGACTGCATAATGGAAGATCTTCTTCAAAGAAAAGTAAATAAAGTCGAAGCAATCACAAGCTTACGCTCAAATGAATGGCATTTATACTAGCACAGACTTGCTTATCATCTAAATCAACTGCAAAGATGACAAGCTCGTCAAGTAGGTTAATAGCTTACACGTTAACTAGTCTTTAAATCAAGGATTACTTAATGAATTATTCTTATAGCCCTGAGGTTGAGCTGTTCAAGAGCTGGTATGCGAAAATGATCTAGGAGATGCTGGCAAACATGATCAGAGATGTAGATCCTGAAGATGCAAGAAAAGAAATATAAAAGATGTGCTATTAGATCAAGAGCTATAAAAGAGTTTAATAAAAATAATTTATTCAAATAATTAAGAAAGTATATTAAATTTCCATTAATTAATCTTTTATAATAATTTTCTAATTCATTTTTAAATTAAGTATATTTAACTAACATTAAAATATTATGAATAAAAATAGTATATATATGTTCACCCCGAGGTACCTCCCCCCACCCCTCCCCCCAGTCCCAAAACCGAGGTACCTCCCCCACCTCAAAAATGAAGACCCCCTAATATATACCACTTTATATGAAAAATCATATTCCCAAGGTCTGAATCTACTTACTTCATGACATCTCACTCTCAATACAAATTTTACTCATAAAATGACATAAATATTTCAAAATTTATGTCATCATTTTATTTGCTATTTTAATGTTATTTTTAATATTTGGCAACTCTCATTACGTCCGTCGACTCTTTTAGAGATATACTCCCATAGGAAAATATATTTCAATTAAGATTACATTACTACTTTTTGAAGATTTTATAAAATACAATGAGTTAAACACATAAAAAATTACAAAACTCTTTTTCAACGTAAAATATTTTCATTTGATTAAATAAAAAAATTAACATGAGTAAATTTTACAAAAAATAATTTACTGTTTAGAATTAAATTTTATAATATCATTAATATACGAATAAATTGAAAAATAATTATGCTTTTATATATAATATTAGTATTATATAAAAATATAAATCATAATCATTTTTCAATTTATTCGTATATAATGATATTATAAATTTAATTCTAAACAGTAAATTATTTTTTGTAAAATTTACTCATGTTTAATTTTTTTATTTAATCAAATGAAAATATTTTACGTTGAAAAAGAGTTTTGTAATTTTTTATGTGTTTAACTCATTGTATTTTATAAAATCTTCAAAAAGTAGTAATGTAATCTTAATTGAAATATATTTTCCTATGGGAGTATATCTCTAAAAGAGTCGACGGACGTAATGAGAGTTGCCAAATATTAAAAATAACATTAAAATAGCAAATAAAATGATGACATAAATTTTGAAATATTTATGTCATTTTATGAGTAAAATTTGTATTGAGAGTGAGATGTCATGAAGTAAGTAGATTCAGACCTTGGGAATATGATTTTTCATATAAAGTGGTATATATTAGGGGGTCTTCATTTTTGAGGTGGGGGAGGTACCTCGGTTTTGGGACTGGGGGGAGGGGTGGGGGAGGTACCTCGGGGTGAACATATATAATTAAAAATAATCTTAAACTTGTAATTTCGAATTTTTAAATTTCTTAAATAGATAGAGATTTATTTAATAAATCTAGTGAGTGATAAAATGGATAGCTTAAAGAAACAGCACCAAGATATTATTTTTTTTTAAAATGCTTAAATGTATAAATTATTTATTAATTTAATTGTTTAATTTAAAATTATCAAAATAACTTAATTTCAAATATTTTAATAGTATCTTCAGATATTTTTACTTTATTTACAATAAAATGTATATATTATTTATAGCAAAATATATAATTATTAAATATCACACCTTTATTCATTTTAGTCTATTAAATTCTGTTAAATTAATTGTGTTGAAAGCATAGTAATGCTATATAAAAAGGAGTTATTTCGATATAATTAAAGCTTAAATTATGAATGAGATTTGACTGATCATTATAAAGGTTTTTTTAATTTTTCACCCTAAACCTCTTCTAATGAATACTTTGTTTATTTGAGAACAATTATTTTTATATTTAAAATAAGGGTTTTTATAAGCTTACTTTATATAAAGTAGACTTCATGTTAAATGTAATTGACTTTGTTGCTTAAATCTTGATTTTAATATAATGAAAATACTAATATTTTGATAAATAACCAGTATGAGTTGTGAAATGAAGTTATACTTCTACTTTAATTCTCTTCGATATTCAAATTAATAAAATATTAATACCTTCTCAACTCACGTCATGAAAGTCGATCAGTCAGTTTGGCAACTCCAAGTCTATTCTTGTTCAGCTGTAAAAAGTGCTTCGCTATTAGAAGAAACTATATCATAATGTTATGAATTGTTTGTGATAAAAGATTAAAATAAAGATGTTACTTACTCTTGTTATTTATTCAAGATACCAAATTAAATTAAAGGGAGTATACTTTTCTATAAAATGTATGGATAATATGTTTATTTATCTTTTCCTCTAACATCTTAGGGTCTATATAAGAGCAAAAATATCTGAGATTTATTGAAATCTCAGTGATATAAATTTTACTGTGAGTAACTTAGTAACCATTCGTAAATATTCCTATTACTATTTGTTTGAGCAGTAACTTAATTTAATGTTGTTAAATAGTATGGATTTTAAAGCTAGTTATTCTAGGTTTTGTCTCTAGATACTCCTGTTGTGGTTACTCCCTTTACTTACACAGACTGACGAAACTAGTTACAGTAACCGATGCGTCTAGTTGCATTTGGGGGATCATTAAGTTTCTAAACTAAAATTCCTTGATAAATTACTAAGTTTCTTAGCTCGCTTGAGAAATATTATTAAATTATAATGATATCTATTCCTAGTCTATTTATTCACTTTGATAATGTTTCAAATGGAAATAGCAGTGCACCGCGACTCTTACTACTGTTTTGGGATGCGTATATTATTTAAAACCAGACCTCAGAAATTCTGAGAGATCCAAGGCCAATCATTTTGGATAAAATTTACTCCTCATTTAATAATTTATAACGCTACAAGCAGCTGACTTCCTTGCATTTGTGTATTATCTCAAACTAATTATACAATCATGTGATAAAGAAACATGCAAAACATTCGTGAAGTGAAAAACGTATATTGACGAGCAATTTGATAGTGCTCTGGATTAAGAATGAAAGTGATTATCCATCACATAATATGAATTTATTATAGCTGTTTGCCTAATTATATACTTTGTAGAAGCAGTCGCTAATACTCATTATATTGTACTTATCTAATGAATTCCCATTTTTCTTATATTTATTATATTATAATTTTTTATAATTATTCAATTATTATTATTGAAATGCGTTATTTCATTTATGAGCTTAAATATTTTTTTTATTTTATGTAATTTTTAGCATTTTTAATGTATTATTATTATTTTCATCATTATTATTATTATTTTAATAATGTTATATTTCTCATCCAAATACTTACTTCTTATTTTTATCAAATTCATGAATTTTAAATATTTCTTGAAGACCTTGAATTATTAGAATATAATTGAGATATGTTAATTTAATATTAGTAGTTGATCAGATTAATAATTAATATGAATTAATATTTTATTATTCATCATTATATTATTGAATAACTTATTTTTACAAGAGTATATTTATTAATATAATTTTAATAAAATAAAATTTCAATAGTTTTTAGTAATTTGAAATATAGACTATCTTTTTAACTAAAGTTTGATTTTATAGAGTATTATAACCAGTGTATTTAATTATATTTTATATTCAGAAATTTAATTATTTATAATACTAGATAGGCGTTACTTTTTAAAATATTATTATAATAAAGTTAATTTTTATAATAATGCTTAAAACTATAGAATTTATGAGATCTTGTTAATTAAAATTAAACTCATAATGTATTATTATTCTTCTTAATATTAATATGAATTAAAGAAAACCATACACCATTTTCTTCAATATTCAACATATATCTTATTCAAAACTAATCATAGCGCTTATAATATTCAATATTTATTATTTTTTTTTTACTTTTTTCATTTATTTAAGGTGTGATTTCAAATTATTAATATATAATATGTGTTGGTATCTCTTAAACCTTGTAATATGGATTCGTTATACTCATAATTTATATCATGATTTTTTATATTATTAAGAATTACCTCCTTAAATAAAACTAATGACTCTTTTTCTAAACTTCCATTTGAGCATTTAGTAAGTATGTTTATATTAATAAGCCTAGTTGAAGATGAAAATGCTGTAGAATCTTTATCTCTTTCTTTGGGTTTAGCATGACAAGCAAATAGAAAAATCTCAAAACTTCGAACAATTCTTCATAATAACTGGCGTCATTAACTTATGAGGCAACTAAGTCCAGAACATTGAAAAAGAAACATGCAATTTAGTAATGTTTAAACAAATATTTTTTTATGAACTGAAAGATTGATTATATTGTGAAGCTAGCAGAATATTTCTATTGAGAGAAACTTGCTGTTAAGTTTTCCAATAATCTAAGATCAATTAGAAGTTTTCAAATAACTGAATAATCTACGTGTCGCAAACATTTTTATATATATAAATATCGACAACAATCTCCTTTTGCTATTAATTATGACGACAGTTTCAATTCATTAATTTATTTCGAAGGGTGTATAGAACTTGTGCTTCGTAATTCTCTTTATGCTAAATATATGATTAATTTAAAATTAAATATATTATTTTTTTGTAAGAACCAATAAATTATCAAAGTAAAATAATATTTATATATATTTAATATGGATTCAGTCAGTAAACAAGCGCCTATAAGTGAGAATAGTCAATGAATTCAATTTAAAAAACAGTAAAGTACTAAAATAGAGAATTTATATAATCTTAATATAACACATAAGAGAATCTGGTATCATAATGCAACTTTACTTGAGGCATGATTGGATTATATTCGAGAAGATTAATGGATTTAAGCACAAGCAACAATATTTCAATTATGAATTTAATAAAAATTTATAATAATTTCACATCAGAATGAGTCAATTTTCAACAAAATTTGTAACTTATTTAAATTGAATTAATTAAGAAGAAAGTATATGTACTCTTAGCAGAACAGACAAAATTCACATTAGTTTTTATGATATTCTGAGTTCAACCCTGCTTTTATTGTTCGAGTATTATAAAATGCGCATTTACTGCATTTTACTGTTCATTTTTACTTAACCTTTGATGATATTATTTTAATTATTAGTGAGCCTTAAATTTAAATCAACTCGTTAACATATTGTTATATAAGACTGAGTTTTTAACTCAAACACATTTTACTCATTAAGAATCAATAGTAATCTAATGACATGAGCAAAGGTTATAACAGATTTATATGTCACCAGCAAGGATTACTAATATAGAGATTTTATATTTTTGAAACCATAAAAGTCAAGGTATTCCAATTCCAGATATTGTGAAATGACTAATTATCTTTTACCTATTATTAACTTATCGAATCATCTAAACTCTCTAATTTTAAAATCACTTAGAGTATTCTGAATCAAAACCCCAAAACCCTTTCAGTAGTTTGATTGAATTTTTGATTGATAAAAGTAGACAATCATACATTATAAAGGTTTTAATAGGGTTTATGTAGGGGTTTAATGTTTAAATATTAGGAATTTAAGTGAGTATATGCGAGGTTTGGGGTCAGTTTATGACAGTGAGTATATAGATTTATTGTTTAAGTTGCGATATGGATGTGATGAATATAGTGAATAACTCAGACCTATTCTAAATTACACGTCTATAGCAAGGCTCCTCCATAAATATCCAGCAACTGTGAGGTCTCACTGTCTATTAGAATTGAATTTAAAGAGAACTCAATTTTAAGCCTAAGAGACCTTTATAATTTTAGCAGCATCATATTGGATATCTTATTAATGATAAGACTCTCAAATACTGGGCTCATTTCTCTCTAGCCTTGAGGACTGTGATGTTTCATCGCCAATTTCATGAGCTTCACATATCTGCTTAATGTATAGTGAACATATATAAAAAGAACGTAATATCTTACAAGACAGTCAATCGCATTAGAGAGTGATTGACTTTAATGTTACATTTTATAAAACTAATTTAAATTATATATTCGATTAAATGCAGAGGTCTTAAGAGCATAATATAAAGTTCATACACGCTGATGAAGCTGTATTTACATTCAATACCTTTATATCAAGGTCTTGGTACAAGAGGTATAGTAATATAGAAGTTTATGATCATAAGTTTAAGGTGTAAACTCATGCTATTCTTGGTGGAATAAGGGAAGATAGTGGCCTCAAGACTTATGTTAACCACCCTCGCTCTATAAAGACTGAATAATATATTAAGTTCTTACAATAACTCATTGATAAGTACGCTGGCTAAGAAATTATTCTATTCGTTGATAACTTGTCAGTTCATAAAACTAAAGACTCAAGGAAGGAATATGAAAGGCTAAACATAACACCTGTATTTAATGCTCCACACAATCCTCAATTAAATAGAATTGAATTATATTGGGGCCTATTGAACTACAAGAAACTTCTACTCTACCACTTGATGCACGACTTAAAGATAGATACAGTAGATTTTAAAAAGAGTGCTGCTAAAAGAGTCAGCAATGATAAAGCTAAAGTATGCGCAAGAGAAGGGAGATTTTGTCTATATAAATAAGTTTAAGATTTAAACGAATGAATAAGTTCACATATTAAATTTACCCATAAAAGGATTTGGCTTCTCTTTCTTTTCTTCCTCTAGGCTTGCTTGGGCCCATGTTTCCACTCTTAGTGCAAACTCCTGCATCTATGTTCATCTCGTCTGGCTTTTATAAATCTTATTTTAATACCTTGCTTCTCTTTTTCTTCAGGAGAGATGCTGTAGCGTTTCTTATGATCTTCTTAAATAACTTCATTTAAGTACTCAGGTTTCAGAGTTGCAAGAACAACAAAGAAGAAGTTTCTCTCAGGCAACTTATTAGAGAGCTGTAGCTTTGATGGAAGTTAGATAGCTACGTCTAGATCACTCATAGCATCGTCATATAGGTTTGTCACTGTTATTTCAGGGTAGCTAGGCATCTCTATCATCCTAATTTCATTAGACTTAAAAGCTTTTTTTTTCTCACTCAGCAAGGCTTTTAAGAATGAGATTTTAGTTCCCTCCTAAGTCGGCAAGAACAATCCAACTATAATGGATTTATTAATCTTGCTTTAGAACTACCTTGCTATACCAAATATCTATAAAGGTCCTCTTTACTTCGAAATTTTCCTATTAAATCTTGAGATTAAATTCTCTTCATTGCATCATTCATAGACTCCATCTTGCTTCCTCTTTCTAGAAATGTTAATGAAATTTAAAATTATGGATATCCATTATAAGTTTATAAAAATCTTACTACAAAATAGGGAGGACATACTGGAGGTCAACCTTGAAAAGATATACGGAGAAGCATTGAAAAACTTGCTCCAAGTTTCACAGATTGATTTCCATTTTTATCAAACTTTCTCCATTAAATTGCTCCTAATAATGTTTAATTATTTTAGGAGTTCCTCCAAATTAAGTTCAAACTTTATTAGGAGTTAAATTTTAAGGTTAAAACTTAATTAGGAGCATATTAAATTAAAAAATGTTTAATAACATTACCTCCAAATTAAGTTCAAACTTGATTTGGAGGACCTCCTAGAGAAACAAAACTTCATTAGGAGTATTTTAATTTACTAAAATGTATAAAATTCTCATAAAATATGTCAACTTACAGTCTTTTATGGTTAGTTAATTTTCTTACCCCTCAGCAAAGAATCTACTAGAGTGTCTTATACTCTACTATATTAGTTTATCTAGGTAGATTTTATCATTATTATAATAAAATATATCAGAAAACTAAAATGAGCGCTAACCTTTTGAGAAGAGCGGCATTACTTGGATCATGTCAATAAAAGTTATCATTCCAGCAACCAAGAAAAGTAGAGACCAAAGACGATTATACTCAGTGGGAGCCTACTAATGACAACTTTCACCAGTCTAGCTTTGAGATTTAAATATAAGTTAAGTAGGAGGTTATCACAGAAGCTGTGCAAATTGAGGAGGAGGCTAATCAACCCGCCATAGAGAATTAATGAATACCAACCTATGTTGACTATTAATGCAAAGAATGCAATTAAAGTTTTCCCTTTCAAGTCAACTTATATGAGACACTTGAGAGATATACACAACGATCAAGGTTATATCTCAAGCATTAAAAGAAAGATGGGAAGTATGTCTGTGAGTTCTGTGAGAAGCCATATTCTCATACTAGAGCTCAAAGTGCACTTAAAGAAAAAGCACAATCAAAGTTTTGTCTTTATTCATGAACCTAAAGGGAATAGATTCCTCTAAAAGAAAAGATCAAGAAACCCAGTGGAGTCTCTTAGAGTTAAAGTTAGAAGTAAGTTAAAATGAAGAAAGCAGTCAAGAACTTTCCAGTCTCTGAGATCAATAAAATCATGGTTAAAATAGAGGCAATGAAGATTCCCATATTAAAAATTATTGACTTAAATCCTTGCCTAGAAAGCTACCTCACTCTTGAAGAAAAAATAGAGAAGAGAGTCATTACAGATGACTAATATGCTTACAAGATATATCCATTCAATTACTTCCTTGCTGATGACAAGTTCCAAATAGAATTTGCTAATGAGTATTATGCTCTTTAAAAGGCAAAGTAAAATGAGTGCAGGCATATCATCTAGCTTGATGCTATTTTACTTGGTAAAGATCATGTAGCCTTCAGGCTTCCTTTACTTGAAATGATTTACATAGAATTCTTATCTAACAATAGATGTCAGAGATAAATTAGCTAGATAGTATAGCAGATAGTTGAAGGGATTGAAGAGCTTCACAAGCTAGGTTATGTTCATAGAGACTTAAAGCCAGAGAACATCATGATGAACTTTCAGCCTCTTACTTCAACAGAGCTCAAAGAGTGCAAGCCTCTGCATAAGGAAATGTATACGGGACTCCTGGATATTTCCCAGAGAGAGAGGATTGGAGAGATGGAGACACTTAATGCGATATCTGGGCTCTAGCAGTAATAATATTAATAAAATATATAAAGAATAGGTAAATTCAGATAAAGTAATTGATAATTAAAATATTTTTTATTATAACTGGCACTTATTTCATTTTCATTTAAATAAAATTTAATTTTTACATTCTCTAAAGTATTTAAGGCATTTAATTGCACAAACTGTACATTACAAGTTTATTTTCTTGCATAATTACTCTCTAAAAATACAAGATTTTAGAGGAAAATGTGGAATTGTAGTTATTTTATAAATGCTCTTGCTATATAATGTACAGAGAAGTTACATTTGCGGACTTTATTTAAGTGATTCCGGCCATTTATCTTATGTAAATACTGCTAAAAAATAGCCTTTTGCTCGTCTATCCCATCTTAGTATCCTTATTCTCAGCTTCTTAACATCTCATGTTCCTGTAGTCTTTATCTTAAGTACTCAGATTGCTGAATTGCGTATGCTATGCTTATAAACTTCAAACAATGAAGTCACCCTTATGTTTTTCTATTGAGCATTATAATCTTGTAAAGAATGCCTGTTTGCTAGGGCTATCTCAATAAATTGCAGCTGTGCTTTAGACGATCAATACTAGACAAATGGCCATGCTCAATCTTTTAGGTTGATTTGTTTAGGTTATTGCACAACCTAATTTGCAAAAGTATGCAGTCTTTATATGCGATGCGAGTTGAGGTAGCTCCTACCATTTCTTTTACTTTTAATATATTAAAATGATTAATTTATTAAATTTAAGTAAAACCTAATCACTGTCAAATCAATTTCGAAAACTAATAAATTAAATATCAATTAAATGAATATGAAATAAGAGGCTGTTATAAAATAAAATATTTTAAATTTGAATTGATTTATCTGAATTTACCTATTCTTTATATATTTTATTAATAATAGAGAGCGACATGCCAAGAAACGATTACTTTAGTTGCTGGGGTGAGAAAGATTCTAAGCAGAGAAACAAAACAATATCTCCATAAAAATAAAATAAATATAGGTCTCAGAGAACTTGCTTACTCAACTATTATCAAACCAAGCTAAGAGAATTAACAAACAACAGAAACAATCAAATATCAACTTAGAAAGATAAAATTCAGAGAACTGCCACATGACTCTAAGCTTATGTTTGTGTGAAATATTTTAAAAACTAACTTGCTATACTCACATAAATTACTAATATTTAAACATTAAACATATACGTAAACCTTATAAAAACCCTAATAAGTATATGCAATAATTGTCTACTTTTATCAATCAAAAACTCAATCAAACTACTGAAAGGGTTTTTGGGGTTTTGAATGTTGATAATGTCTTATATATGATATATAACTACTTATCTTTATTAAATATTATATTATTATTATTATAATAATCTATTAACCTTTTTAAACAAAATTAACTCAAATACTAAATTTTAAAATTTACTATACCATAATCATATTTAAATATTAGTAGGAATTTTAATTCTGTAAAGCATTTTCAATAATAAATTTATACAAGTATAATAATTTAGCAATAAAAACAATTAATTGCTTATTATTATCAAACCTATTAGATTGCAATGTTTTCATAGAGTGTTGATGCGCTTCAAGTTGTAAGCAGTTATATAAAATTGATCAGCCTTTACTGTGCATTTAATATTGTGCTTTTCTACAATATTATCGTATAGATTCGATTAATCCATTAAAACGCTTCTGTTTAATTCTAATAGAACATATGCTCATCTAATAATTCTTGATATAAAAAACTATTAAAATAAATAAAATTATATAAATATTCATTAATCTATAGCTAAAAATTGCAAATTAAAACTCAATTCTATAAATAAGTTGAAATTATTTTAATATTATAATAATTAAACAAAGCTTGAATATTATTCATTTTAAACAGAATTCAATAATAATAATAATATTTATGAAGATAAGGTGATAGAAATCTCGGTTAAATTAATATTAAAGTATTAAATGTCTTATTATTAGTTTTGTTGTAATTCTTTTCAGGTTTTGTAGGGGACCTTCCAAACCTCCTTCCTGTGAAATTGCAAAATCATGCAGCAATAAAAGATCAGTTATTTTAGATATAAGATTAAAATACTTATAGTTTTAACTGTAGAAGATCTTAATTTCATTATAAAACTTATTGTGAATATTGTTATTATGATTAATTTGCCTATTATAATGCTTTTGCCGATGTGAGTGGTCAGTATAATATTCTTAATTAAAAAATTTTACATAGATTCTAGGAATAAATGAGGATGGAGAATCCAAAAACAATATTTTTGGATCTCAATGGGCACCACTCCTTGGCTATGCTCTATGTATAAACTAGGAAATAGCCTAATTATCTCACTTTGACTAGTGATCAGGCCAAAGGTAGCTAAGTATGTCCTACTTTATCTGTTTTCCATAATTTTTATGTCTTTTTACATCTGCTTATAACTTTATGGTAACTCCAACCTTTCAATTTTCCATAATTAAACTTAATGTTTTTCTAAGTTTTCCTCAACTCTTTTATATTTAACTTTTGCCATTCAATACCCCAAAACCCTTTCAGTAGTTTGATTGAGCTTTTGATTGATAAAAGTAGACTATTTGTGCATACTTTATTAGGGTTTTCTTAAGGTTTATTTAGGGGTTTAATGTTTAAATATAATGAATATTGGTGTGTATTAGAGGTGTTTTATTTTTTACTATTCACTCAAACAATACTTTTGCATCATGAGGCAACTACCTAAATTTTATTTCTCCTATCAGGCTTACAATCTAGTCAATTGTATGCTCCGCTCTATGGTTAGGCTTAATGATTATCTACTCAGCCATATCTTTTATTTTACCTTTTATCTTATTCTAGTCAAAATATTGCTGTATTCTCTGCTTTGAATCTTTCTTCCTCTTACAGCTAATAATTATTTCTTGGCATATCGCATTCAGCAATAATTGCTGATCGTGCCCATGCATCCCACTTAATATCATCATCTCTCCAGTTCTCCCTTTCTGTAAAGTATCCAGGAGTGCCATAAACGTTACCAAGTCCTGAAGCTTCAACTCTTTATGATCTATTGAAATCAATTATTACTACTCTGAGAGGTGAAAAATCAAGCATAATATTCTCTGGCTTCAAGTCTCTATGGACATACCCTAAAGTGTGCAGCTCTTCAATGCCTTTGCAAACATTTGTAAGAATAAGGGGTAGCTACTTTGGAATCCTTTAATCTTATATGTAGTCTCTTAAAGTCATTTAATATAGAGGGAGACGAAAAGCAGTATGATCTTGAGCAAGGAGAATTGGATCGAGCTTAATTATAAATCTGCACTGTCTATCCCTTGCTTTGTTAAGAGCTTAGTACTCATTGACAAATTCCATTTGATACTTGTCATCGCATTTAAAGTAGTTGAATGGATGAATTTTGTATGCGAACTGCTTATCAGTTATGACCTTTTTCTCAAACTTGTCCTTAAGTATAAGATAACTTTCCTTACATTCTTTAAGGTCAATTACATTTAATATTGGAAGCTTTAGTGATTGTATCTTCAGAGTGATTTTAACTATCTCAGAAGCTGAAAGGTTTTTCACTGCTTTAATAAGCTTATTTTCTTTCTTAACTCTTAGTTCCAAGGATTCTAAAGGGTCTCTTGGCTTTCCTTTTTGAAGGAAGACTTCACCAGTCTCGGGATCTATGACTTCAAACTTCTTGCCATGATGGTTTTATATGTGAACTTTTAAATCCCTTGAATGGTTATATTGCTTATTGCAATAAGGGCAAAAATATTTTCCGTCTATCTTATCATGCTTAAGTTAGAGCTTTGGCTTGTTAGAATGCTACTCTAAGTATGACGCTTAAGAGCAGATTTAAAAGAGAAGTTCTTCTCACACTCTTATATAAATGTAATGCTTTAATTTCTTTTTTCTCTTCCTCCTCTTCAACCATTTTTATTGGAACTTCGCATAGAATTTCTTAGCTCTGCATTTATATTTAACAACTGAATTGTTATTCAAAGACTGAGATTCAAAGGTTAGAGAATTTCAGGTTCATATTAGGTAGAGGCATCACAAGTCTCAATTTTATTTTAATTCATGAAAGAAAGTTTTTGCTGCTAATACCAAGCAATGCCGCATTAATAATTATATAAGCTGTTTAAATTATACCTTTATACACAAGCAAGAGCATATCCTCAAAGATTTAGAGAGGTTTAATGGGAACAAAGTGCGAGACATTAGTTTTATATTTTTTAACATTAAAGATAATTTATATACTATTCCATCCATTTTATACATTAAAATGCACCTAAATTTGTTTTGTAAAGTTAGGTGGTGCTCCTAAATCTGCTCTTGTAAATTTAGGAGGGAGGTTTTAAAATATAATTTTTTTAAATCTACAACCTTATACGGTTTTTAACTTTAATTTAACCTCCTAACTAAGTTTTAAATAAATTAGGAGCACCACCTAATTAAATGAATTATTATTAGGAGCATTTTAATGGAGAAAGTTTGATAAAAATGGAAGTCAAACTCTGAAACTTGGAGAAAGCTCCTCCATCTTTATCTTTTTATCTGAAACAGGTTAATTTCCAAGTGGATCTCCCTATTTAGTAGTAAAATTTTAGTAAGTTCAGAATGGATATCTATAATTTTAAATTTCATAAACATTTATAGAAACTGGAAGCAAGATGGAATCTATGAATGATGCAATGAAGAGAATTTAATCTCAAGATTTAATAGGAAAATTCAGAAGCAAAGAAGATCTTTACAGATACTTGGTATAGCAAGGTAAGTTATTACTTAAAACTAATTTATTAACTATAGTTGGATTGTTCTTGCTAACACAGGAGGGAACAAAAATCTCATTGTTAAAGACATTGCTAATTGAAGAGAAAAAAGCTTTTAAGTCTAATGAAATCAGAATGATCGAGATACCTAACTACCATGAAATTTCAATAACAAACCTCTATGATGATGCTATGAGTGATCCAGACGTAGCTTTCTACCCTTAACAAAGCTGCAACTCTCTAATAAGTTGCCAGAGAGAAACTTCTTCTTTGGTTTCCTTGGAACTCTGAAACCTGAGTATTTAAATGAAGTTATTTAAGAAGCACACAAGAAACGCTATAGCATCTCTCCTGGAGAAAAAGAGAAGCTGGGAATTAAAATCAGCGACACCTGGCTCTAGGAACTGCAAAAGCATCCATCTCTAGTAAGCTTAGTCTTCTAACTTTATAGAAAAACCTGGCAATGCTATTTACTTTATGAAAGAGCGCAGCAAATTAAACAGAGAGAGAAAGTCTCAAATAAAACATGAATTGAGTAAGAGGCTCTTCAAAGATTTATAAAAGCCAGAAGAGATGAACATAGATGCAGGAGCTGGCACTAAGAGAAGAAACATAGGCCCAAGCAAGCCTTAAGAGGAAGAAAAGAAAGAGAAGCCAAATCCCTTTACGGGCAAATTTAATATGTGAACTTATTCATTCGTTTAAATCTAATACTTATTTATAAACACAAAATCTCCCTTCTCTTGCGCATACTTTAGCTTTATCATCGCTGACTCTCTTAGCAGCACTCTTAATAAAATCGACTGTATCTATCTTCAAGTCGTGCATCAAGTGATAGAGTAGAAGTTTCTTGTAGTGGCCTTTCAATAACCCCCAATATAATTCAATTCCATTGAACTAAGGGCTGTAAGGAACATTAAATACAGGTATTATGTTTAGCCTTTCATATTCCTTCCTTGAGTCTTTAGTTTTATGAATTGACAAGTTATCAACGAAAAGAATAATCTCTTAGTCTGCGTACTTATCTCTTAATTATTGCAAGAACTTAATATATTATTCAGTCTTTTAATAACGAGGGTGAATAACAAAAGTCTCGAGGCCACTATCTTCACTTATTCCACCAAGATTAGCATGAGTTTACACCTTAACCTTTTAGTCATAAACTTCTATATTACTATACTTCTTGTACCAAGACCTTGATATAAAGGTATTGAATGTAAATACAGCCTCATCAGCGTGTATGAACTTTATATTATGCTCTTAAGACCTCTGCATTTAATCGAATATATAATTTAAATTAGTCTTATAAAATGGAACATTAAAGTCAATCACTCTCTTAATGCGATTGACTGTCTTGTAAGATATTCCGTTCTTTTTATATATGTTAGCTATCGATTAAGCAGATATGTGAAGCTCAGGAAATTGGCGATGAAACATCACAGCTCTCTAGGCCAGAGAGAAGTGAGCCCAGTATTAAAGAGTCTTATCATTAATAAGATATTCAATATGATGCTGCTAAAATTTTAAGGGTCTCTTAGGCTTAAAATTAAGTTGCTATCTCTTTAAATTCAATGCTAATAGACAGTGAGACCTCACAGTTGATGGAGATTTATTGAGAAGACTTGCTATAGACGTATAATTAAGAAGAGGCTTGAGTTATTCACTATATTCATCACATCCATATCGTAACTTAAACAATAAATCTATATAATCACTGTCATAAACTGACCCCAAACCCCGCATATACTCACTTAAATTACTAATATTTAAACATTAAACCCCTAATAAAGTATGCACTAATAGTCTACTTTTATTAATCAATAACTCAATCAAACTACTGAAAGAATTTTGGGGTTTTGATTACCAAATATATTAATTAAATTTAAGAATATGCATAAGATATATAAATATAAGAGATATTAATTATAACTATATTTATTTTATGTTTATTAATATGATTATAAAACTGTTTACTGTATTTCATGTTTATATTTAATAGAATTTTGATTAATTTACTCCATCAATAAATTCATTTGAATTTTATACATAGTTTCCTGCACATATTCTTTGATTTTATTATAATAAGTTTATAAAAATATAATTAATTTAGTTAAAAAAGGTTTTAGATAAGGTCTAATTCATATTATTTAAAGTGGGAATTGTTGATTATAATTATTTTAAGATACTTTCAAAATTTATTTATTTTATATAGTTTTTGAATCTCTAAAAAGCTAATGAATCAATATTTATCATGAATAACTATCGAATAAAGAGTAAAGTAAGATATAGTATTTTTAGTTGGTAAATACATGGAATAAGTCTTTAACAATTTGTAATGAATTTTTTGAAATTAGTTCTATTATCAAGATTAATTTAAACAGTGTATAATTTAATTATTTAAATTAAAAATAGGCTTAAAATGATTCTCTAAGAACATCAAATCGTAGAAATACACACTCTTTAATAACATTATTTTCTAAATCAAATTTATTTAAACTTACTATATGATTTTAGTCTCTAAGAATATCCTAATTAAGGATGTTTAAGAGTATTTGTGCAAAAGAATAGGCGTATAACTCAAAGTATTTATGAATATTTATGAATAAGATAGTTAAATTATGAGAAAATCTTTAAAATTCACCTTCTTTAATAACACAATAACTGTCATTTTTATTTTAAACATTATTATAAAAATTTGCTACTCAAAAATACAACAATCTTAGAAATTCTATGCTAGTAAGTTATTTATATTTAGATTTAGCTAATTAATAAAAAACAATAAATCTAATAATGCTCTATATTCATAAACATTTTTTGTGATTAAATGTCTTTATATCAACTTAAATAGTTTTAATGATTTTTTTTTTTTAATTTTAAAGTATATAATTTCCTGATCTCTTGTATTTTAATTATAATAACCCCTTATAATTGTAATATTTTGTTCTCATTTTTTATTTAAGGTCCTATTTTTATGAAATCAAAAGATAGTTTAATATCCAATTTCATTTTAATCCCCAACTTATTATGTAATAATCTTCAAACAGATTGTTTTTATCATTTTAGTAGTTTACTGTTTCGAATCTATCATCATTATGATTAGAAGCATCATGGTCATCACTTCATTATGCTGATGATCTTAGTCTTGTTACACTATATTCTCCATATTATAATTGAATACCATACAAAATTCAGCTACGTAAAGCAAATTATCTATGAAAATTTCATTTGATTTATAAGATTAAATTTTCAATTTTAAAAATCTTGTTTTGGAAACAGGAGGTTTTGAAATATATGCAATTATATCGCTAAAACATACGCATACATGCATTATTTGAGGAATTTGTCATACAAAATATTATGGTATTTAGTCACGTCTTTTTCCGTCAAGGTTATTATAGTTCATTACCTAAACAAATATCATGAAAATATTACTTCATTTTTAAAGGAAATTAATCATTATTTTCCGATACATAAAGGGGAATTATAATGCAAGAAGTGAAATTCTAACAAATTATTGTTAGAGTAGAGATTCAAAGTAAACCTACTTCAAGTTCTAACTAAAGAGCCACCAGATTTGTGGTATTTGTAATATTCTAATCAAGTAGATAAAATATGAATATTAGAGTAATAGTTGTAATTGTTTTTGATTTTATAGTAATTTTTGTTGTTATTTCTATAGTTATAATTGTTTGTGTTATTTTTATTTGCTTTAGTTATTAATATACTCTTCATCATTAGATATAATAGTGTCACGGATAGTTCATATCACTCTAGGAATGTCTTCTCTCTCATTAGCTTTAAATATTCTTCAAATTCTAAATTCTAGATAGTCATTATATTTCTGACTGTAAAGTCATTGTGATAATTGTTTTGGTGAGTAAGTACTTTTACATAAACTAAGGTAAATTATACGCATTAAATAAACTATATCTAATGCACATGCTAATGATTTCTCATTGGAACATCTACTAAAATATAAAATGATGGAGTTGTTTTCCAATTTTTTTATTTTTAATAGGGAAATTTATTTATATATATATATAATTTTTTTGCAATTCTTAGTATATATAGCTTATTCAAACTTTATCTGAGATTACCTCTTTAATCTAAAATAATTTTTTAATTAATTTAGTAAATCGACTCATTATCATAATTCTTATTCCAAATTAGCTCATAGAAGTATGTTCTTTCATAACATAGCTGTTGCAAATATTAATGTGTGGTCTGCTTTGGAATTTCTTGAGAGACTCAAAATAATATTTGATCATTGACCTTATCAACATGAATGAATTTTAATAGCTGTCATATTCTCAAGCATATTCTGTATTAATTTATTCTACATCATAAAGTTTATTTTAATTCTGCAATCATTGAAAATTCTTAGCAAATTAACTAATTTTCTGGAATGTTACTAAAAGCCTAACAATTATACTGGTATTAATATATAATTTTTTTACAATGTAGAATTTCTTAATATCTCTTAAATTCTTTTAATCTATCATAACTGAATTCCAATCTATATTTTACTTAGTCTAGTGTACTTGAGATTTTTTCATTTTTTAAATGTAAAATAATAAATACTTTATTAGAGTATAATATGCTCTTCAATCTTATTCTAAAAATCTTTATGTATCTTAATATAAACTTAATTTAAAAGTATTGTTTTATGGAATTCGTATTAAATTGCTTAATTATTTCCTTTTAATTATTGCTAAAATAGATAATATTAGGAAATTTGAGAAATACAAATACATTATATTAATACAAGTAATTATAACTGCCACTAATTAATAAAGCTTTTAATAGTAATTTGATTTAGTACACTTATAACAGTAAACATATTTAAATTAATAATTATGACCAAATTCATTGTACATTGTACAGTTTTATAGATTTAGTTTTTTAAATATTAAGGCGTACTTTCAGAATTGTACATTGTACATTGTACAGTTTTAGAATAAGTTTTTTTTAAAAGATAGATTGTACAGAATGAGAGTGATATATAATTAAATATTAAACTTAATAATTAGATGATGTAATGGAGGATGCTCTCTCAAACTATACATAGATGCATCGCTGTCTCTCTATAAGTAACCAAAACCCCACTATATCCAGTGCATGTGCCTTCCATCTCGTGCAAGAATGCTTTTTTGCGGCTTGAATGTTCTTTGATGTCCGAATGTTGACACTTTTGTCCGAATGTTGACGCATCTTTGCGATTGTTGATTCACCGATGTTCTCTGCACTCCTTCCCGAGTCATCTTTAGGGTTAGTATTTCGCACTGTATGTTGCTCACCTTCCCAATGCCTGGGTCTTTCCGGTCATTGCTGCTTAACGGTAGATTCACTTCCAGAGGCAGTAAGCAAGTGATGGAGAAGGGGATGTTTTGGGTACTAATAAGAGTGCGGAGAGTCACAAAGACGGTCGGTGGTATTTAGACCCAGGCATTGGGAAGGTGAGCAACATACAGTGCGAAATACTAACCCTAAAGATGATCCGGGAAGGAGTGCAGAGAACATCGGTGAATCAACAATCGCAAAGATGCGTCAACATTCGGACAAAAGTGTCAACATTCGGACATCAAAGAACATTCAAGCCGCAAAAAAGCATTCTTGCACGAGATGGAAGGCACATGCACTGGATGTAGTGGGGTTTTGGTTACTTATAGAGAGACAGCGATGCATCTATGTGTAGT
The DNA here is from genome assembly GCA_000711775.1 of Oxytricha trifallax. Classification (NCBI taxonomy): domain Eukaryota; phylum Ciliophora; class Spirotrichea; order Sporadotrichida; family Oxytrichidae; genus Oxytricha; species Oxytricha trifallax. The sequence goes on from ARYC01001709.1 coordinate 60,466, forward strand.
TTGAGAGAGCATCCTCCATTACATCATCTAATTATTAAGTTTAATATTTAATTAATATATCACTCTCATTCTGTACAATCTATCTTTTAAAAAAAACTTATTCTAAAACTGTACAATGTACAATGTACAATTCTGAAAGTACGCCTTAATATTTAAAAAACTAAATCTATAAAACTGTACAATGTAATGTACAATTTGGTCATAATTATTAATTTAAATATGTTTACTGTTATAAGTGTACTAAATCAAATTACTATTAATAGCTGATTTAATTAGTGCCAGTTATAATTACTTGTATTAATATAATGTATTTGTATTTCTCAAATTTCCTAATATTATCTATTTTAGCAATAATTGCTTTTTTAATACATTTATAACTGGAGTGACTTTAACACTTACATTGATCCCATTATAATCTATATAATTAATATTTGAACTCTAATTAATTAATAGAAGTTAAATTAATAGTCTCTTAGAATTATTGAGGATGTGAATGATGATTACAGCTCATAAATTGATTTTTTATATAACTCTTTTCCGATTATGAAGATGGTTATGCCATTAACCCATTTGACTATTTTCACTAATAAATTGATCAATTACATTCATTATATTTTTAAAATGAGAGTAATGGAACTCTACATTTAGGTGAATTTAAAGAAAATTTCTAAGCTATTCATTAAGTACAATAGATATTCACAGAAATGTCTGCCATTTGCCAGTAAGTTATAGTTAAGTCTTCCATATTATTAAACAATTTTTAGAGTTAAAATTTTGCAGAGAATTTTAGTCTTGATAATATTTTAGAACCATAAAAATCAAAAAGAATATTTAAAAAACGAAGAAATAGCTTTTTTCATGCAAAAATGAACTCATCAAAGTAATATACATTACTTTATCTCTCTTATTTCCTTCTTGCACGCATACTATTATAGTTTCACCTATTAGATTATGTAATATAAGTTTACTTGTTATTAATTTAAAGTTTAAAACTTAATTCAATTCCTTTAGATATAGATTCGTATAAATTTATATACTGTTCTAATGAATAACAGTATAAATTTAATGAATAAAACTCGGGAATCTCTGATACAAAAAAAATTTTATTCATAAATTACTTAATAAGAAATATCCAATTTATGATTAAAAACTATTTTACAGCGTTAATTGCATTTCTATGTAAAGATTCTCAACTGTCAATGCAAGGTGATACCTTGTCATTTCTTATTATCTGTCTTGTCCAATATTCTATTCTAAACTTTTAGGGTTTAGCCTTTCAATTTCAATGATTTGCATGATACTGCATTTCCATCTCTGGCATTATTGAATGATCACTTATAAGTCTTGAATCTCTTTAACTCAATGACTTCCTCCAATTAGCCAATAACTATTTCCACTGATAGTCATGGGTCATGGATCTTAAATACCATAAAAAAGCACATCAAGATGGCGTATTTGTTATCACCTGATAATCAATTTAACCATCCGATTCTCATAGGATACTTTGATAGTTTTGAGAGAATTAATACTAGCTTAATTGAGTGAAGTTATCAAATCATTTGTTTTCATAATTTATTAAAGATCTCTTTAATGCCTTGCCATTTCTCTAACAATTTGTCCATCTAAATATTAATAATGAAAATTTAAATGAAGTTTAATCTTAAAAACACTTCTATCATGAACTAGTGCTATCAATTATTCTATTGGCTGGCTTTCTGTGCATCCTTGAAAAGATTGAGATTTTTACTTTATTTATTAAGAGTAGTTTCAATCTTTTAGGTTATCATTAAACTATTTTTTTAACATTTAGTTACCATTAGATTAAAACTTTTGATTGTTTTTTGAAAAAGTAAAAATTTAAAGCTAATACTATATTTGCAATTTCGATTAATTGAATAATTAAAAAAAATTTGAGCTATAATTATAAGCAATTTACTTTAAATATAGTAAACTTCATTTTCAATATATTCTCTTACTAATAATCAAAGTGTCATTTAAGAGTCTGAATATACTTTGTTTATCAAAGCACAAATAATATACAAACAAAATTTAGATATCAATTGCAGACAATTCAGAAAAAATTTATGTAAATTTACATATTCAAATAACTTTTTAAGAATAAGTTTGCCTTTAATGTAAGGGTATCACAACATCTTAACATTTAACTCATATTTTATTATGATCACATGAAAAAGCAATAAATTAAAGATCTTTAGGATCTTTATCTTGATACAAATAACTTGTCTCATTTATATTCAACATTATAGATGATGATAGATTTAAAGTATATATTTAAGATTTTCTGAAGAAAAAAAATTTGTCAGGCATTATTAGAACGGCTTTATAGTAAATAATTATAGGCCTTAGCATAAAGATCTTTTTTAAGTTGCTAAAAACTAAATAAATTTAGGCCTATAATAAAATGCATATTATTATATATTTAATAAGTGTTTCAGGAGGAATATATCAACTAAAATAAGTTATTTGTAAAGATATAATCTTAAAGACACTATAACTGCCATGATTTTGTCTTAATTAACATTGATAATAAAAATTTTGTTGCTTTTGTTCTTTAATTATATCGTTTATTAATAGTTAAACACTAGTTTAATTATTTTTTACAAGCTCATCTTCTTTTAAAATTTTATGCTTATGGTTTAAAATTCTAAAGATTTTTAAGTTTATAAACCTTATCTAGATACTCTACAATTTTTCTACACAAAAAATATATTAAATTATCCAGATATTACATCATTATTATATCTTGCTTAAATATCTGTTAATATTCTTTTAAAAATTAGGGTTTATTATATTATTTTTAAAGCTATATTATTCAAGGTTTTATTACCAAATCACAAATCATTGATTTTTAAATCTTCAGGTTTCTGTTACAGTAACTTATATAAAAACGAAGGGCTTACTGTTTATTATTCCCTAACTTTAAATGCTTTTAGCTCTAGTTTTCTTATTCTGTCTTTGATTTTTTACTATGCCTCTGTTGGTAAACAAACATATTTTACTTTTCTTTTATATCTTCCTCTTCTATTTTATTGCAAAAATAATACAATTATTAATCTTGTACTTACTGGTGTTCCGCTGGATCCTGCAGTTAATATATCTCATGACTTATTTCTCATTATCAATATATATTTACAATAAATGCTAATTTAATTATTAAAATTTAATAATTATTTTCTATTTATTCTCATTATTATTTATGCCTGATTATCATTAATCATTGTTGTTAAATTTCTCAACATTATTCTTAATATTTTCCCTTAATTTAATAACATCCTCAACTTAAACTTAATCTACTCAAATTCAGATTTGCATTTGTAATAATATGCTTTGTGATCAAATTCAAATTATAAACTGCAACAACAATTATTATTTATCTAATGCAAAAGCATCGTCATTCTTTTGTTAGATTATTTGAATGTATTTATATATATATATATATATTTATTACATATTTATATCAACAAGAAACTATATTAAGCTGCGTTTCTTCAGTGAAATTAAATTCTCATTATCCTCACTTTAAATTAAATGTTATAATAATAATATGTTATTTTGTATAATTATTATTCTATTATTATGCCATTCAATTTAGAATTGTTTCATAATTAAGAATTCATGTTGCCTATGTGCCTCTTGTTTATTATCATTTATCTTAAGTTTGACTGTTTTATCTTTTATAGTTGGTCTTTAAGATGTTCTTGTAGTTGTTCATCATTGAGTGAACTTCCATATCTATCATTTAAACTATAAAATGTTGTTAATTTTTTTCTTATTAAATTTTCATTAATCATAGTGGATCATCTACTGCTGAGATGGTCTGCTGGTGTAGCTTTCTTGTTCTCCTTACTTTATTTTTCTTTCTATTTCATCTCGTATATTTATGATTACAGCATTTAATTAGCCTCAGGTTAAATTAGTTGTGTCTCAACTTATTCCGTATTATTCTTCTCTTAAATTGGTACAAATGGAAGCATTACTAATTGCTCTTCAAGTGTCAAGAATTATTTCAAAGAATTAAAATTTATTGATCACTATTCTTCTTTTTTACTCTTTCTGACAATTTTTCAAATTGAAAACTTAGGCTAGTTTTAAGCAAATGTTTACATCAAAGGTTTATCAGAAATAATAAATCATTTGCCAATTCAGTACGACTATAGTGACCTGGAAAAAGATAAACATTGTCCTTCTCTTCTTAAATTGAATAAAGTATGTTTATATATTATGGTTAAATAGGCTAAATTTATAAACACAATTTTATTGTTTATTTCTATTAAATTTAGAATATTGAAGCATTCTTGAAATTCAAACATATTTTAATCAATACAGATTTAATTATATTTTATCCAAATATAATTTTAGTTTAATTTTTTTATCATTTGAACTTGGTAATATAAACTATCATAGAGTAAATATTTTAAGTAAATAAAAATATAGAGACAAAAACAATTTCTATTATTAATAAAAATATGTTTTAGAAATGATTCTTGTACTAACTTAAGCTCAGATATATCTTTTATATAAAAGTATAAAATATTTAGATTAAGGAAGTTTTATTAATTAAATACAAGAATAAATCATAATGATTCAAGTTTTTTAAATTATTTTTTGTCATTATTTAAATTAAGATTAGATTTTTGGGATAATAATCATATTAATAGGGGCTCCTATGATTAATTATATTATTACAAGACTATAAATTAAATCTAATATATATTGGAACCACTTATCTTGTATAAATAATATAATAAACAGTAGATAATGGAAACTATGATAGGTCCAAATTAAATTACAACATGGCGAGATACCAAGCAGATAAAGTCCACCAATATAATAAATTTATTTTCTCTCAATCTACTGAAGAAGGTACTAAACTATTCACTTACAAAGAATGCAAAAATGATGTGACATTGGAATATGTTCAGAAAACTACATTATACTCTTACTCAATGATAGGTTGACTATTTCTTGCTATACCGACAATACTTGCGACTCTTAGTGAAGTGGAATTAGATTATTGTTGCGTAATCACATTTGATTATGAAGCTCATGACGAGGCAGTCTTATTACGGCTGATGCTGATAGCATAAGCTGAAAAACTAAATGAAGTGGGGAGAAAATTTTTGTATTCATTGTTGCGCTTGCTTATATAAGGGTTAAATCTACTTGTTTATATGCGTGTAACTCTTGCTGCGAAGAAGCTATAGCGGAGCATTTAAAATGCCAAAGTGGGTTGACTTGATTTGAAGAGACTAAAACGACGCAAAAATCAGTATGATGGACGGCTCAGGAATCCATTGCCATCTAGTATAAAGTTTTAAAGTTCTTTCGAAAGTCAAATCAAGCTATTCAAGTCAACTTCACTTCATCAAGGAGTAGTTCATACTGATATCAGATAAGCAACATTAAATATAGTGGAAATTTCCAGTTTTCAAGAAGCTTTTCAACAGATAAAAATGCAATCAAAATTAAAATATTAAAAATTCTTGTGAAAATGGAATAGTATGGTTTGTGAATAAAAATGCTGACTTTTCTCACGATATAGCACACTTGTCTTAGTATAAAATTCCTACTCCAAAGCTCTTTTCTATGGAGATACCTGTATTACTCATTGAAGCCTTTTTCCTCCGTTCATGTGGCATTTCGATAGCAATACTAAAAATATCATAACGGCTGAAAACTAATGTAATAAAAAACTGTTAATTATCATAGATTTCAAGAAATTTATTAAAAATTCAATTGATCATGTGATTGATTCTATTATTGCCTCGAGATGAATTATATCTAAATAGTCTATACAATGGTTGCATTATAATGAAGGGAATTCTATCAAATATACAAGAAAAACCGCAAAAACAAAGCAAAAGAAAACTTTTTATTCAAAAACCGCTTAACAGGAAATTAAATAAACCTCGCAAGTAGATTAATTGTTTGTACATTCACTTCACCCTCATGCACATAAGATGTATAGTTGAATTGTAGAGAAGTGTGACAATAGTTGTTCCTCAATTTCAAAGATTATCATAAAAAAGGTATCGATACTAAGATAAATCAATGTTAAACTTAGCAGTCACTTTCATTAAATATCAAATTTATTTTAAAATGTGCTACAATCAAAAACCTATATATTCAAGTAGATATTTTAATTACTTTATATGTATTTATATAATTCAATAATCTGCATTATTTTAAATAATCTATCTATTTTTCATATACCTTTAAATATAATTTTAAGTTCACATGAAAGTTAATGCTGTTCGTTAAGAAATATTATATATATTTCAGATTAATTATTAAGATTTATGAAAAACAATGCTAATAACTAACTAACTACTATTATGAAAAACTAAAATATAATAATCTTTACATTTTAACTCACAAATAGCAACAAATTCATTTTAATATCAAAGTATAGTAAAAATTGACAGAAATTTTGAATTATTTTGGAATAGCTATTAAAAATTCTAAAAGAATGTAAAATTACGTTGACATAAAAAACTGAACAATTTATAAATGCTTAGCAGCATTATTTTTCAAATTATACTATTAAATATATCATAATTATTTTAAAATAGTAGAGATATTTATGTTAATACTGTATCACGTTTATAAATTAGTGATGGCTTTAATCTGTTCAATAAATAGTCTAGCCGTTAATAAAATCTAATCTGCAATAGATCTTGCTCCCGTAACTTCAACAGAATCTGCTTAAGATAACATTAAACAAATTTGGGCTAGTAATCATTTCATTGTGGTAATATAATATATTTAGATTAAAGTAGTAGTTATTAAATATTAATCACAGCTCTTATAAAAGGTACAATTTCTAAGAAAACCATATAAAATGTAAGTACCAAAATAAAATAAAACTTAAATAGTTACAGATGGAACTTTTCCATAACAACAGACCAAAAATAATATATACTATCAAATGTGGAAAACTAAATTATGGAATTATATAAATTCAAATTGTGATAGTAATAGTTATGTTATTTTCAGATGAATGTTAATATATTGCTGTTTAAGAATGAAAAATTAACTAGATATGCCAAAGTTTTTTTATTTTACTATATTCTTGAGTGATAATGCAAAATTCTTTATTTAAGGAATCCCATATTTTGCAGTCATTTACTATAAGTATGAGAATAAATTAATTATATCAATTTATTATTAAATTTTCTTTTTATTTCCAAATTTTTTTTCCTCAAATTTAAACCTATCAAGTATATTTATTGAAAGTATATCATAAAGTTAAATAATTTATAAAATAAAAATTTCTGAAAAGATGACTCAGAAATGCCCGGTAGATAAGGAGAAAGAAAATATAGACTAGAAAAAAGAGACGGGGATAAGGAAGTGAAGTGTGAGTAATGAATTTCAAGATTTCACAAATTTGTACTTTACTTATTTTAATTATTATTTTATTCTACTTGCCTGAGTGTTTTTCTAACTGTCTAACTAGTAATTATGGAACTATAGCAAAAGAAAAAGGAGGAAACGGTAAAACCTACATAAGGTACAACTAGTTAAACCGAAACAGAGGACGAGCAAAACCAACTCAAGAAGGTTGACAACTAGTAAGAAAAACAAGGTCAGCAATAAATAATCATGGAATCAATCTTGGAAAAGTGCCTAGGCAGAACTGAGACTATATATTTCCGATAGAAAACTAATTTCTTCTAATTTGTACTTTTTGGTAATTTCATTAATTATTCATTACGTAGTAAAATTACCATTTAAGTATTTTACTACTACTACTACTACTAAAAAGAATTATAGTAATAAGAAAAACTCTAAATTAGTGCTGCTATGAATTTGGAACAAATGATTAAGAAGATAAAATAAAAAAAAAATTAATCTCAGTTAGTAGAATAATTTATATAATTGAGTTAGGGTCCAGACCAGGTTGATTCAAGGGAGATCTTAAAAATGTAAAATGCATTTCATATTGATTTTTACTCAGATCGAAATTTACATAAGATAAATTCAAATTAATTCCAAAGATATCTAACAATAAGTTTGAGGAATAGTAAACAGCAATGCATTAGCAAAGAAAAATGGCATAAATCATTTTTAACATGGTTAAGAAACCTTCAACAAAACTTATTTAATTTATAATTTACATAAACTTATTTCTTATTTGAAAAAGTAGCAGTTAGTCAATAACATCTGCATTAGTAATATTACCAAAGAGTAGCAAATAAGTAGAAATCTACTAAAATAAAATACCAGGAAGTAAAGATCTTTTTTAATTTTTATAAATATTCCAAATTAGTAATTATATGTTTTTTAATATTATAACTTGGAAGATATATTCAATAATATTTCATTCTTAATTAATAGCTACAAGCTCTGATAGTTCTTTCATTATTGTAAATTCTGATAAAAGGCTAATAATTCATATAGAAAATGTCAAATTATTGCTTACAATGAGAGAAAGTAAGGAAGGATTATTGCTGCATTTATTTTATAATTACGATAGAAAGCTTCTTCTTAAGCCATTAACAAAGTATGAATTATTTAAGTATTCTTTCTTATTAGGTATAGTACCAAACTCTTAATAGTTTTATATTTATTTTTTGTACTTCAAAGCAATTTTATAATTAATAATTTTTAATTTTATATGAATGTTAACAGCACCTCAAAAAATAAAACTACTATAAATAAACTATTTAAAGATATATAAATCTTTACTTAAGTTAACTTAAAATAAATTTTAATTTATTTATGTAAAGGTTTTGGCAGTCTCAAATTTGTTTAATCAACTAATCTATATAAATTGATTATGATTAAAATTATTTCATTTATTAAAAACATATATTTCAGCTAAATCTGAGAAAGTGTATTTTATATCATTAAAAAGAAATCATTATTAAAAATTACTTAATAAATAGCAAAAATTGATTTTCTTTAATCATTAAACTGTTAATTATATAAAAATAACATTTTAAGTGATAAAATATAATATTGTTTATCTAATTAGTTTTTCATTAAAATTTATTTTTAAAATGATTAATATCTTTAAAAATTTATATAACTTTTCAAAGAAACATTATAATTAAAATTAAATATATGCCATTTCATAAAAATAATAAATTCCTATTAATCTAGAAATACTACAGAAAAATAAAAAAATATATAAAAAGGATAAATGTAGTTTTTTCTAGCTTCTAAATTAAAAAATCTGGAATTTTTCTTGGTTCTAGTTGATATCATAAGCAAATATAATATTAATATATATAATATATATATATATATTATATATATATATATTAGAAAAGCATAGGTTCTATTGAAATCTTAAATGATTAGCATTAGCAATAAAATATATTGCAAACATAAATGTTTGTGAAAAGCTAACATTAAAATAGAAAAAAAAAAACTTTTAAAAGATGATATATTGTTTCTAATTTAGAAATATTAATTAACAGATGAGAAGAAAAATATGATAAATATGAATGAATATATATATATATATATTTAAACTAATAGAAATAGAGTAATGAAAAATAATAATGAAATTATCAAAATTAAATAATTAAATTAATTAATTGCTATTGCTATTTGTTAAGTGTAGCTTAATAATATCGAGCTAATTAAAGCAAACTCAATTATAAAATATATACATCTAAATAATATATATATATATATATATATATATAACAATGAGACACTCTTAAAGATTATTATAGATAAGCCTATGGGAGCGGGCAGTATGAATTAGGTATAGTATATGAATGTCTTGTAAGTTTGGAGGTAGTTGAGGACGGAGAACTCTTAAACATTATTCTTGAACATCACAGGGCACTTCTTGGCTAAGGTCCATGTATTTAATAGGAAATTGTCAAAAAATCTCATTTTGACTAGTCTTCAGACCCAGGTGAGCCTTAGTGTGTCCAACGAGGTTCACAAAATATTAGATTTTGTAGGGGATCTTTTAAACCTGTTGCCTGTTGAAATCGACCATCTATGGAATAATAGGATATGAGTTAGACGACTTTTTTTTATCCAAGAAATTATTAAATTTATCATTGAAAACCTTAGTTTTCTCGTTTTAAAAATCATCATCATTATAGCCATTATAATTATAATTATCTCTATAAATGATATTGCTCTTGATGGTGATGTTTCTCATATGGTATATTTAATAAACTTAATAAAAGTTCTATGTGTATCTAAAGTTGGAAAGTTTAATGAACAATCTTGTACCTCAAAGCTCACTCCTTGCATAAGAAATGTTTTATTTAATTCTTGAGTGCTAAATAGATTATAAAGACTAGTATTTTATTCATTATCACATAAAATTCTTAATTATTAAGTTTAATTATGTGTCATAAAATAAAAACTTATTTTATATAAAAAAAATCTTTAAGTTGTTATGCGAATTAGCAATACCTAAGATATTTCTTATTTTTATTAACTTTTCTAAGTTTTACCTTTTTCTTATGTTAAGCACTTTATTTAATTCCTTTCGAAGATATTAGTTGAATTAAGGATCATCTCTTATCCCATTTATTAAATATCATTAATTATTAATAATTTATTAACAAAAATCAACATTATACATATTTATATAAAGTTATTTGATAGTATCTGCATTTAAACTAAGATAAAATTTACAAATTTAAAAAGAAAAGCTATTTCACTTGATTTAGGGTACTAACTTACCCACTCCAAAACGAAATTCTTCAAGCTTTAAGCAATCTAAACAAATTTCTTCCTTAATATAGTAGAATGATTAAATAATAATTACAAATTCTTGTATTATGTATTTCAATTATTAGAGAATTTTCAACAGATTTCATTAGTTGAAAGAATAGTAAATTTATGACTTTATAATGCTCTAAGTGATGATGAGAATGATAAACTTTAACATCATTACACCTTTACAACTCTAAATGGTAAGGATAAGATGATAATATAAATGATAGCGTACTCAAGGAGACAGTGAAGTATTTATAAATGCTTTATTTATCTATAACAAGGATTTTTCCTCATCAAATTTGAAATAATCAAAATCCTAAAACCACTTAATTAGATGTTTTAATAATTTGATTTGTAGAGTATAGTTAAGGCATTATTGGGGGTTAATAGAGAAATTAGGCCAATTTGCAAAATGAGAAATAGAAATTAGCGAAATTTAGGCTCTATTTATGATGAGTAATATTTAGATTTACTGTTTAAGCTTAGGTATGGTACAAGTATTAATATAGACTAAGTTTAACCAGTAAATGAATTATGCAGCAATTGCAAACCTCTTACACAAGAGTGCCTCAAAAGGTAGGTATAATTGCTTGTTAGCTATTTAGCATTATAACTCAGGCACTTGAAAACATCCTGCAAGAAAATAACAGTTCTTACAGCACCATATTGACTACCTCTGTGACTCGAAGACTTTAAAGTATTGGGAACACTTTCCACTGGACTAACGATCTGTAATGTTTCATTGCAGGTTTCCATACATGCTTATATCTCCTTAGACTATAGATAATATTTATAGAAGAAATTGTATTACTTTCAAGACTGTCTACAGAGTGAAGAGAGCTATCGATATTACAGTGCATTTATAGTCATAATTTAGACTATATATATGATTAAATACGGAGAGCTATTGATAATAACATCAAGTTCATACAAGCTGATGAAGCTGTAGTCACCTTCAGCATCTTTATAAATAGGTAATATAAAAGTCTACGACTAGAAAGTTAAGATTTTTATCCATTAAATTTTAGATGATAAAAGTAAAGATTCTGGATTGAAAATTATTTGATTCACTCTCGCTCTATTAAGCGAGAGTAGTACATAGAGTTCTTACAAAAGCTAAGAGATAAGTATAGCAAGTAAGAGATCATTCTATTTGTTGATAACCTTTCAGTTCATAAGACTAATGAGTCTAAGAAATATCATGTAAAGTTTAACATAACTCCTGTTTACAACATTCCTTATAGCCCTTAATTTAATGGAATTGACTGGAGTTAAATCAAGACTCATTACAAGAAATTGCATTTATATCACCTTATGTATGACTAGCCTATAGATACAATCCATATGATTCAAAGCAGCTGCAAGGGATTGAGTAAAAATAAGACAAAAATTTGTACGAAAGATGGAAGAATAGATTTTTATAAAGAAGTGCTAGATATAAATGTACGAATAAGTTCACATATAAAATGGGCTCTTAAAGAATTAGGGTTCTCTTTCTTTTCTTCCTCTTATGGCTTGCTTTAGCTCACATTGGCATTTATGTTAATTTCATCTGGCTTTTAAACATCTTTATAAAGTCTCTTGCTCACTTCATGAATTGTTTATGACTTTCTCTCTTTGTGAACCTTTGCATGCTCTTTCATCAGGAATTAATCAGTTCCAGGTTTCCCAACAAATATATTAATCAAATCATACTTGAGAAGAAAGGATGTTTGTTCATCTCAGCAGGCAATGTCTCGCTAATAAGAATGCCTTTGTTCTTTTAATCTTCAGGAGATATAGAATAGCGTTACTTATGAGCTTCTTCAATAATCCTCTGAGATAAATATCTCTTAAAGTGCCAATAACACCAAGGAAGAAGCTCATTACTGAATGAAAATTAGAGATATAATAAAACACTTATTTAAAATAGTGCGCATAAATCAAATATTTTTATATAACAAAATCATAATAATCCTTGAAGCCATCTACAATTTCTCTATTGTTCATTCAAATGTATCTTTGTTATGAAAAGAAATGTTACCTGCATAGTCCTCGGAATATCTTCATTCCTTTAAAATATCTTGAGATTTATTTCTCTCAGAGGAGGCCCTTCAAAGAGTAAAAGGATGTTGTAAAAATGCCAGTAAATTAATTGCAAAAATATACATAAAATTAATGTTCCAAAAATTATATGTGACTTTACCTCATGAAGTAGTCTCAAAACCTTCTACTTAACTTCTTTTCAAATGTCATGTCAACACTCCTTGTTTCCAAAAGCTCCGAGTTACTGCTCGTAGAAATGTAGAAAAAAGGATTTTTTAAACTAGAGAAGACCTAGAAATCTCCGCAGTGGTCATAATCACATAGATAATGGCAACTGGAATGAAACCAAAGCGATAGAGAATTTTATAAATAAGAGGGAATATTCGAATCCTTACTTGATTATCTTGGCTGCCCAATTTTTATTTCCTAGTTTTATTTTAGAAATAAGACACGCTGTGAGGAATACTTTGAGGTATGCTAGTGCTTAAATCGACTAAGTTTGCATATTGATCCGAACTCGACCCCATTTCCATAAAATTTGGGATTATAGACTTTAAAAAAATAAAAATAAATTTAAAGCCAAACAAATCTTATTATTTTCACAAAAATGTCCCTAAAAGGTCAAAATCTACCTTTGAAATTTGATCATAATTTCTTCATTTCTCCGAGTTGAGAGAGTTTGAAGTGTTATTATTTATTTTTTTTATTCCTTCTCAATACTTAAAATATAAAAAAAATATCAATTTTAATATACAAATATTTTTTTCTAACATAAAAATATAGGAATCAGACAAAATATGATAATAAATTTAGATTTAAACAAAATGATGAAAATTGATTATTTAATCCTAATTTATTTATTAGAAAGATTAAAGAATCTTGGAAACGGGTTTACTTGCTTACATATTTTATATAGAATCATAAATACTTATTGAAAGTTAGAGTGACCATAATAGGGCTTCTGCCAGAATTACCAATTTTCTTTAAAAAATAGAGCAAAGTACAATCAATAATAAACCTATTTAATTTATGTATTTAATATAATGATTTCTGAGGCCATTAGTTTAAATATTTCAAGAAATTCGTAAAATGAAAAAAATTCTTACAAAAACTCTATAATTTTGTGTATTTTGTAAGGTTTATTGAGAACGCAGACTTTCAATCATATTCTAGAAGCTTCAGATAACATAATTTTGTCTTAATCTTTCAAACAAAATTTTATGCTGATTTCATTCTTTTTTCATGATATTTTTCTATCAATATTGTTTTTATAGTTAAATATATATAAATGTAATTTATTAGCACTATTCCATTAAATTTAAACTATAACTATAATGCTTAATGAGTTTAGAGTTGGAAATTATATTTTAGTAATATTTATTAATCTTTTCAGTTAAATAAAAAATTTTATTTATAATAATAAGAATTATTTTTAAGCGTTTGTATAATTAATTGAGAATGCACTATTTTCTATTTAAAAAAAATGATTTAACTCTGATCATTATATTATTATTTTAAAAATAATCTTTTGAAGATTAATATTAAAAGTATTTAATTTTTGTAAATATTTCCCTAATTTAACTTATTTATTTTACTTTAACTCATCTAGATTTTATGATACATCTGTTTTTTAATAAAAAATTCATTAAGTTATTAGCTCCTATTCATTTCCACTAATATCTAAATAAATTTAAGTCAAACTATAATAACATTTAATTGTTTTATAACATAATATTTATTTCATTTCTCTTGATTGTTTAAACTCATTGGAATATCAATAATTGGCTTGATTATTACTTTTTAATTAGATAAAGACCAGAGTTAAGTTTCCTTACCCTGATCCTTACTTGGACAATCCTCTTTCAGAAGCATTGATCAGAGTCAATTTTAACATATTTTTTATACTTAACACCAGAAGTTGATTCATTTATTCAATTTAATAATTAATTAAATACTAAAAGTTGAGACAATAATTTAAATAATGAATTTAATGAATTGTAATGTAATGATATACAAATGATATTCAGGAAATAATGCTAAAAGTTATTATCATATTATCTGTTATAAATACTAGAGAGTAATGAAATTGCTGTTTGAACTGTCACTGTCAATGATTACTTGTTTATTCTTAGTACTTTTAAAATCTACTTCATTGATTTTATCTAAGGAAGTAGAATATAAATATATAGATAGTAGAAGCTTTAAAATTTATACTAAAAGTCGTTATATTTATTGAAAAATATACTGTATTTCTATTTTTTAATTCAGAATATGTGTTTTATAACATAATAGTCTTTTATAAAAACAGACTGATAATTAAGTATGATAAATTCGCAGAGGATTGCTTCAATTTTAATAACCTAATGCTTTATAATTATATACTCTTATTAAATAATTGTAATATAATATGAAATTTTTATATAAAAATCAGCTTATCAATGTAAATTTTAATAAGTAATTCTCAATTTTAAGTACTAGAATAAATCTTTAAGTAACATTAGTGATAATAGAAATACTACAGCGACTATCTTAATAATCATCAACTTAAGTATAACCTTCACTCCAAATAAATTACCAAATACTAATCAAATTTTTAGTATTCTTTTATTAGATAACATTTGCTATAATAATTTTAAAAGGAAGTTCAATTCATATACAGAAACGCTTGAATATATCCTCATTTTTAGTTTATTGCTTAAATAGCGGAATAATTTTATTTTAATATTTACTTCGAAAGCAAATATATTAGAGCTTTATTCATTCTGTCACTGGGACCTTAAAATGCATTTTAAGGTATCTAGATATCCAATCTAAGTTATTTTATAATTATCTGAACTTGTATTTCTCTTTCTATAACCAGTGAATTTGATTTCATTCTATCTATAATTTGGCATAAATCAATATATCTTTATTAGAATGGATCAACACATTAATAAATGGAAGTGAGAAGTATATTTTGGTATACTTAATAGTTAAATCGTCATAAATGCTTGAAATTGATTAAGAATTATCAAAAAAAGACTGTAATCTTCTGATTAAATGTATTTTTTATGTTTTAGCTTAAGGAGCTTATCTTTAGTTAAGTTTAATATACAACTTTGGAGTTATAAATTCGTAATTTTTATTTTTTATATATTTTAATTTATTTAAGATAAATATCTCAACTTTGAATATACATAATAAATTATTTATAAAAATATACTCAAATTTATTGATAACATAAAACTAAGGTTGATTGATTTGTTTGGTGATATTATAAGTATTTCTCGATTTACTTGCAGTAACTAAAGTATTTAATATTCACGTAAATTAAGTGAGGTTAAAAATTTTCTATTACGTTTGATATTTTATACTATTTTTATAGGCAACCCAGTAGTTTAAAGGATTAAATAATCCTTACCAAGAGTATGATAAATTAAAAATTTTATGAGAGTCTCAAATTCTACCATTTACTCATACCAGTAACAGCAATTAGAAACCGTTGTTAACTATTATTTTGCGATAAAATATTCAAAAATAATTTTCTAGTTATCGTTTTTATGATATTTAACAGTTAAATATTTTATTCGAATAACTTTATTCTTTGTGTATACAGTTTTTAATTAATAATTAAGTAGATTTTAATAAGACAATATTTTTTTATAATTAAGATTATTGTAGCTCTGCATCTTTTTATAAGAATATTTTTATGGAAGTCTTAGTAGAATAAATAGTGAAAAAGGAATGTAGTTGTATTAGTAAAGGTTTTTAAAAACCTTTCACTTCATCTCATAAACATAAGAATTGTTTAATAGAAAAACTAAATAAGTACATATTTCTTTTGTAGCTACCAGTATATTGAATAAAATCTTAAATTCATTCAATTTTTTCTCAGTAATAATCTTAAAATGATACGTGCTTGTAATAACTATAAAAAGTTTTGAATTATTATTTACATTCTACTTATATTACAGTATATTCCTGAACTGATAAATACTTTTTTAAATCTCAAATATATGCTTGTTGTAAATTAGAATTTTTAACTTTCAATTTTAATTAGCTGATAACTTATTACTTTAGATTGAGGGTGAAAAAATTCTTTTTAAACTAAGAATCTTTCATAAAATGACCACCTATCAATATGAAATATGGAAAGTCTAAAATTTTTTTATATATTTAACATATTCTTAGACTTAAAATATTTAATATTATTCATCACTAACTAATTTACAAGGAGACATTTTAATTTTGTCATAAGATCTTGCATTGTCTTCCTTTAAGGCGAGAAGCTTTAGCATGTGTAAAGTTATGTCCAATTGCTTTTGAGATCTTGAGTAATCTCCCTTAATCAATCAGATATAATTGAGAAGTTAGCTAATTATTTAATATCGTTAACACTGACAGATATTTCTAATTATATTGCAGGTTCAGTGTGAATAATAATATTGCTATTTACTTGAAAGATATAGTGATTATTAAACTTTGTTAATCATAATGGCATCACAGAGTTGAGATTAGTAAATTAAATATGGATAGTAAGGAAGGTTAATATTAAACATATTTTTATTTTCTTCATTTTTTACTTTTAAAACAGTTTTATTTTTATAAATAATTCATCAAAACAAATATTATATTACATAATAAAAATATATTTCAATACATTCATTAAAATTGCAAGATTTAAATTATAAGATTCGTAGAATGAGGTTGACAGTTAGCTTAGTAACTGAATGAAACTGATTTATCAATTGATTGATATATTTAATTTATTATTATAATATTTTCTATAATTTTTATACAAAATTTGTATAATTTGATATACATTGCCTTTAATTATTATTAAAGTCTTAATTTATGTTAGTTTTAAATTAGAATTAAAATGAATGAATTTTACATTTGAAATGTAAAGATAAATTTAATCACTATATTAATATTTGCATATTCCAACAATTTTTATTTCTTTTAATGATATTTTTACAAGTTTTTTGATTTATTTAAATAATTAGTTTTATAATTAAAAGGACTGCGTAAAGATTTGCTTCGGTTTCTTCAATCATAAACAATCTAAATCAACTTAGTATTATTCTAATTTATTGAAGGTAGAAACTGATAACTTAAATTAACTAGTTTTATAAAAAGAAAATATTAATAAATTGATATAAACTTACTAATAATTATATGTAAAAAGTAATTAATTAATAAATTTATAAGAATTAGTAGTAGTGATGAATAACTTTAGTAAAATAGAGAAATAATAAATCTAGAGATCAAATTTCTAGAGATTAAATATGAATCAGTATAATGTATAATGTGTGGTATAAAAATTTTTTGCAGTGTAGTATGACTACGTATAAGTTAGTTAGGAATATATTTATTACTACGCTTGGGGAACTGTATCAGACGTGTAATTGTTAGAGTCTGTTGCGCTAAACAGTCCCTCGGTGATAATTCTTGTTTTTTCCTTCTTTTGTTCTTGCTTGGTTGAGATTTCATAAGCTTCGATAGTATTGGTAACTTAATCAATAATGAGAATATTTGTATCTTTAATAAGCGCTCTTGCAATTGCGATTCTTTGCTTCTGATCCCCTTATCACATTTTCCCCTTTACACATCTCTTATCGTATCCTTCGTGAAACTTGAAGTCTCACCTGGAGGTGAAAGTACAATGCATCTTCAGGACCAGTAGTTGTCCCCGCAGTAGGAGTAGTGCTGGTAACTTTTGGGGGACTATGTCCTTGGCAATCTTGGACCTCCTTAGATGCTCGTGGTTCCATTCAATGCCAAGAGCAGACATATATCCTCCAAACATTTTTAGATAATAATAAGTAATTAGAATTACTAATAAATACAAAGCTTAGGATTAAACGTGTTAAATTTGCAATTTGCCTCTAGTATATATAATTATTATAATTGTATATATTTATAAATGCAAAGTAGGAGTAGTAAGCAAATCACTAAGGGACATCAAATAACAAAACAATATTTAAATATATTAATTTGAAATTTGGTATTTAAATTTTTGTAGCAATACTCAATTACTTGATATTTATCAGTATAAGCTAATGAAGTCTTTTCCTATTTTGAATAATAATTCCTACAAAAATTCACTTGTTAATAAAAGAAATGTTAATTTAATATATTCATTATTTATCTGTTTGCAAAGATTCAATCTCATGTGAAACTTTAGATAGAACATATGATTCATATAAAATACTTGGATTCATTTTAATTAATATCATCATAAATTTACAAAATACTATTACAGAGGACTTCAAGAAAGTATATTAATGCATATTCAATCCCTTTTTATCTAAGATACTTGAAGTTAGGGCATAATAAATCATCAGAGTACAACTTACTCTTTAACTAATCAGAAACTCCAACCTCATCAAAAAGAGGTGATTAAAGCAGGCAATCAATTGTAGAATACAGAAAATTGCAGCAATATAGTGGAATGATGCTTCCCTATAATGAATCTGGCTAATAAACCTTTCAATCTTAGCACTAAGAAAATTCAGGTTGAGATTTTGAAGAAAAATTTAAAGCAGAAAAAATTATTAGTCAGTAATGGAAGAAGAAATCATTGCTAGAATCCATATCTACCTAAAATTAGTATGGTATAGTATTTGAATAAAATTTATCAAGGATTTAATTCAAAATATATAATAATAATATTGCAATAAATCAATCATATCATTCAATTAAATAAAGAAATACGTAAATAATTTCTCAAATTCCATGAAAACAGATTTGAAATTGGAGAATAATTTGTTCAATTCGGATTAATACAATTAGGACCCTTCTTTACTAAGATATATAAAAGATTCCATAAGCTGATGCTATAGTCCAAAACATAGTGTATTAATAAAACTATATTGTATGAGAAATATATTAATTTAGTTAGCATGATTTATATTCAAGAAAAGGATCTAACTATTCATGATTTATAATACGAAAACTTAAATTAATTAATTATTTTAACCACATTAATACTAAAACTTATTATGAAAATCAAAAATGGAAATCTCTCTGATTATAGCTATTCTTCCTCTTCATCATCCTCTTCTTCATCTTCATCGACAAATACAATTTCTTTATCTGCTCTCTCTGTTACTCTGCGAAGCACCAGTCCAGGTGCACCTGTGGTCTTTCCAGGTAGGACCACTATAAAATATTAAAGATATGTAGTTTGTAACTTACATTTTTATATATTAAGTTATTAAAATTAATTAATATATTATGTATTATAAATTATAATTCATTGAAAAGACAATTAGATAAGCTTTAGAAGCATCGAATATCTATTGTCATTATAATATTAGAAAAAACTAAAGGTTAATTAAATGCATAAATTATAAAAAGCCTGTATAAAAAGCTAGATGCAATTCTTTACAATTTCATGCTCTCATCTTCTCTTTTCTTGTAAACTTGTTCCTTCTTCCTCATTCAGGTTTTGTAGATTTTTTGACTCTCCATTGTTAGTTTCTTCTTTTTTCACATATCCTGGTCTCATGCATCTCGTTCCAATTAGTTCCCTGAATTCTTACTTTCTATCCTGGTTATTGATTGGAAAAGTTTGGGTTTGCCTGCTCCTCTTATTGGTTTCTTTGCAATCCCCCTTTGTAAACTGTCCGTGTGACTAGTTATTCCTTGACCTCGACATCTTCTTTGTTTTTATCACTGAATCTCCCCTCTTGCTCTTCTTGAATTAATTCCATTTGCATATCTGTTCCGTTTTTCAGAACTAACTCTTCTCATACGTCAACCTTTAAGATCATGTTGGTGTTCTGAGTGGAGTCCCATTCTCATCAATCTCTGCCTACAATAGCATTTCGTTCTTCTTTTCTCTGATTATTTCTATCATCTTTTCTTCGACTGTAATACCCGACTTTTCTGTTTCCAGTTTCATGAGGCCTACATCTAGATTAAAAACAAGATTTTATATCTGCATGCTTATCCAGTCCTTGGTGAAGATCTGAAAGATAGGTTCTTCTGCAATTTCCAATACAAGGTTATAAGCTATAAATATTGCCATCATTCCGCAGTCTTTTGGATCTTAGACTTGGTTATTATCGGGTTTTATGAAAATCTTGTCAGCTTTGTTTGCTTTACTCATTATCTCCATTATTATCAAGTTTATTTGTTCTTGATATTTCTGAATCAATGCCAGGCTTCCTGCTATTTTTCTTGAGTCATAAACCTCAATGATTCTTGTCTCTTTGGCTACTCTTAGAATAATCCAATTCTTGCAGCTTTTAATACTGCTCTGGCAGCTTATTGGAATTATAACGCTTCTTATATCCTCTTCTTCTCTCCAGAAATTACCATTTCCTGATTCCAATTTGTTGATCCAATGGCTCTCTCTCTACTTGTACTATTCCTTTGTCATTGAGAAAGATTGGTGGGAGTATCATTTGTGACATCTTTTGCTCGCTGAATTAGAGCCTCCTCAACTTGGCTTAAGCATACCTCTATTCTATTTTCCTGAATGTGTCTCCCTGGGATAATATATTCATGTTACCAATCATTACTTTCAGTGCCTGCTAAAATCTTTTGATCTAGTAGGTGCTAGTAGTTCTCCTCTTGACTTGTGGCTATAGCTGACTCATGAATCTTAAAATCTTTATGGAATTAGGCTAAAGTCTATAAAGAATATCAGGGTGCCTAAAAGTCTATCCTTAACCTTAATTTGTGGATGAAACCAAGCTAAAGTGTCAAAACAGAACAATGTTCTAAATCCTGGTAGAATATGTAAAGATCTTTTTAGAAGTAAAGTTTGGCTGTTCTGGTAGTGAGATTATTGACAATTTTAAGTGGTGCTACTGTAGAAGGATCAAAATTTTAAAAGGAATTGAACTTAGTGAATCATCAATATTTCTCTCCAGTGGTTTTTTTGCCTCTTAAACCATAAATCTCATTCTCTGTTCCCTCTTATCTTCTTGATTTTTCTCTATCATGGAATCTCTTCACCAGGGGTTTCTCTATCTTGTTCCTTGTGCTCTAGCAGCATATTATCGTCATAATTCTTGTGGTTTGGGGGGCCATCCCTTATTTTGGAAATGATTTTGTCAATCCTTAGCATGTTGCCTCTGATAGGTCTATCAGGCTCTTGAGCTTCATCTGTTCTGCTTGGACACTTTCTGACCCATCTTCATGAACGTCGAATCTTATACTCTGGGCTTGGGTTTCATTTATCTTCTTGCTGGGGTTTGATTGTCTAATCCTTAGTCTGTTTTTGAAGCCTATTTGTTTGTTTAACAACTTTGTAAGGTTTATTATCTCTTAGCCCCAAAACTTCCTAATCCTTACTTCTCTCTGTGTGCTCATATCTGACTTCTTTCACCTTTTTGCCAGAACTTAGCCTTCTGGTTGATGACATCATCTCTGAAGTTCCTCTTCTTGCTTTCATTGCTTTGGTAATGATTAATTTAGTATGTATGTTGTCTCTTCTGCTCTTTTTTTTTGTTAAACTCCTTCTTTAAATCGATTATTGGGGTCGTGCTCTCATGAGGGGGACAAGAATAATTTTTATAATATTTTTTTCCATATTTTAAAAACTTAACAAATAACAAAAATAATTCATTTATTTGGTCATACAGATACAGACCCTGAACTATGATCTCTCAGTAAGGAGAAGAATATGATAAAAATAACAGGAAAAAAATTAGATTTATTTGACTTTAATTCTTAATTAATTATTTTTTTAATTTTATATGTTCATTATACAGTTAGTTAAGACTCAAAGTCAATAGTTAATACGTACCAATTAGATTTGAAGAATCTTGAACTAAATATTAACATTGAGAATTTTTAAAAAAATATAAAATTAAAAAAATAATTAATGAAGAATTAAAGTCATATAAATCTAATTTTTTTTCTGATATTTCTATCATATTCTTCTCCTTTTTGCAAATAAATATGTAATAAATATATAATGAAGTAACTCTTAAGACTCTGAGAGATCATAGTTCAGGGTCTGTATGACCAAATAAATGAATTATTTTTGATATTTGTTAGTTTTAAAAAATTGAAAAAAATATATTATAAAAATTATTCTTGTCCCTCTCAGGAGAGCACTACCCGAGTATTGGATTTTCTCTTTTAATTAATTAATTTATTTCTGATTTTTTATAATTATTATCTCCTACATTTCGCTATGTTTATCAATTCACATTTTTGGATGTTCAAAGTCTTCTTTCATGATTTATATTTTGGTTCTCTGTTTCGATCTGTTGTTTTTTCACATAGGTTACTTTGAAATTCTTTTTATTTTCTAAAAGTTGCCTCGGGTCTCTATTACTCTAATTCTGTCGTCTAGCCAGACCATGTTTGCAATGATTTAAATTTGAGCTTTGAAACTTAGGTCTATTAGCATGTGGTCTCTTAGAAATTTGTTAAATCTTGTGGGTTCCCAGCTTCGTTCATTAAATGACAACTCTTTATATGAGTTGAATTTACGAATGAATATTTTGTGGACATTGCAGTAGTGGCTCATTCCGTAACTTACGATTGTCCTTCTTTGGTTTACTGCCATCATTGTGTCCATCACATTCTTCGTTAAGAATAACTTTTTCTCTTCTGTTGCTCTTGTTTCTTTTCCTAGATTTGCTTTTTTGTCACTTTGGGTTTCAAGTATTTATCTAGATTGTTTTTTCACCTTCTCAATGCTCTTGCGATCTAAATTTTCTATAATTTCTCTTGATCCACTTTCCTTTAGTATGGTTATGTTGCGAAGTATTCTTTTTGGAATATCTCTAGGAGTTTAAACGCTATTTTCTTTAGCTTCGTCTCTATCTTATCTATTTTCTCCAGTTTTACATAACCGGCGGCTACTAATCATAATTTATAACAGGAAATTGATAAATAAGATAAAAAATGAATAATAATAATAAAATGAAAACTTATAATGGTGTTCCTCGAGCAGCTGGTTGTTCTCTAAATTTTTT
Source organism: Oxytricha trifallax (assembly GCA_000711775.1). Classification (NCBI taxonomy): domain Eukaryota; phylum Ciliophora; class Spirotrichea; order Sporadotrichida; family Oxytrichidae; genus Oxytricha; species Oxytricha trifallax. The sequence continues at coordinate 84,138 of ARYC01001709.1, forward strand.
AAGTTACAATAAACATATCTAAAAAAAATTATATTTCAGCAATACTTATCAGCAGAAGATGAAGTGACACTAAACCAAAGACATGAATAGTAAGAGTTCAAAAGATATAAAAAAAGCAAAGGATGTCTAGAATAAAGAAAATATTATTGTAATTATTACGATGATAATCCTGTTTCTTGATACTATTTTCGTTTTTCTCAACACTAATAATTAATCTTTAAATCTATTTCAAAATTAATTTACCGATTCTCGATTATTTTTCATAAATGTAGTGTATTTTTATATCATGAGTAATCTAATTTGGGCAATAATTATTGAATCGCAAATCGTTGCATTGTTAGATTTGGTAAGGTTTTAGTAAAAGTAGGTTTGTTTTTTATTTCATCCCAGGCATTCTTGAGTAAGTTCTTGTGTCTAGTTGAATGTTCATACAAAAGTATTTAACTTTCTTTATTCCTTTGACTTCATTAGTATCATTGAATGCCTTTGAGTCTCCAATAAATAACGCTTTTTCTAGTTTAGTTATAGATTTTGGGTCTTTTCGATTTCATTGAAGCACTCTAGAATTCTTTCCATTTGCTGCTTGTTCTTTAAAGTTATGAGGATATCATCTGCAAATGCTAGTAATTTGCCTTAATTTTTTAGTGATTTCAAGATTTTTTAGGATTAAATAGCATCTTGCAAGAATATATTTAAAAGCATAGTAGATAATCGACTTACTTGGGCTTCTCCTTTCTCTAATTTTATTTCTTCGCCCTCATATATTATCTTTTTATTCTTGTATAATTTTTCAATTATTTTTACTACTTTTATCTTGCTCAAATTTGAATCTCTGTTGCATGATCTTTAGTAGCTTGTCTTTCCAGACGGAGTCGTATGCTTTTTAGAAGTCAGCAATTAGATATGCTTCTCTTCTTTTGCTTTTCCGTCTTGATTCCTTCACGTCTTGAATCCTTAATGTCTTCAAAAAGTCTAATTATGTTAAGGTGAGTGCTTTTATTTTCTTTGAAACCATTTTGATTGTTCCCTGTCTTTAGCAATTCGTTTTTATTTTCTTGTATCTTGTTCACTATTACTTTTTCGATTATTTTGCTAAGATATGAGTAAGATCACTAAAATAGGTTTAATGTTGTTCACTTCTGGATATTATTCATCTTAATTCTTTCCTAATATGACTATTCTGCCCTCATTTAGATACTTGGGAAACACCCCGCAATTCATCCATTTTGCTATTTACATGTTGTATACCTTTTTTAAGTTTGTCGGCCTTCACTAGCATTTTCCCATCGAATACGTCTTGTACTATTGCTTTGTTTAAGTTGCATTACGAATGCTTTTTATTACATCCGCTTCATTGCAGTATTCTTATAAGACAGGTTTGTTAACCATCACTGTATCACCTTGCTTTCCCATTACCTATCTCTCATCCTGTCATCTTCGAAAAGTTGATTTTAATAGTCTAATACAATTTTCATGTTTTGTTCTCCAGGTTGCACTCTTTCGTCTCTTATTATCATTCCTTTTATTGGTAGCGCTTTTTTCTTGTTTTTTGTTCGTCTTTTCACAAATAAAACCTTTGAGGTCATTTCTTCCTAAGCAATGTTCCATGTCTCTAATTGCTTCTTTCCTCTGCTCCTTGGTATATAATTAGATGCTGTTATTACTTGAAATGTTATTCTTAACAGCCCATTATGTTGATTGTTGAAAACAATCCTTTGTTTAGCTTTGTTTTCTAGTTTATCTTCATAGCATTTTTTTACTGGTTATTCTAAGACTTCTTGATTTAGTTCTCTGTCTTCTTCTATGAAAGACTTCCAACATTACTTCTTTATGTCTGATATTCTAATCGTCTTCTCTGTGTCCGTCATTTTAAAATCGTTTTAATCTAAATTTTACTTTTAGTTTTACCTATAGAAACTTGTTATCTGTCAGTCTATGTTGGTTTAGTTCCCTCTCAGTTCCCTCTCATTATCTCTATATTTGAGAAAATCTAGTACAATAAGTTACCTCTTATATGGGTCTCCAAGCTTGCTGGTATCTACTCCCTTAGACCCTCTATCCTCAATCTCTTGCTCAACTCTTTAATGTGGAAGTTGAAGTCTCCCATCACTATTAATTTCTATTTATCGCATTTTTGTTTTATCTATCTATTTACATATATATATATATATTACTCTGTTCTTAAGTACTTTCACTTCATCATTTTAGTAGGGAGGTATGTATATTGTGATAATGTGTAGTGGATAACCTTCTAAATTTAGGATTATCTATGTCATTTATTATTTTAACGTTTTAATTGTTTTCATTTGGTATTTCCCATAATTTAGAGTTAATATCCCTCCATTTTTGTCAAATGCCTTTGAGTTATGGTTTGACTATTGTCCCCAAAAATTCTTTGTAATCTCTTTTCTACGAAGGCTATGAAATCTGGACTCTTATCCTCTATCTCTTTCATCATTTGGTCTTGATTCAATTTGGAGTTCCTCCCTCTTACATTTTGTAAACATATTTTTAGTTGAATGTACAGCGCAGCTATTTGCCTCTAATTATTGATAACTTCTACTCTCCTTTTGATCGGGTGATTCTCTGCAAATCTTTCATTCCATCTAAACCCATTCCACAGCTTCTCTTTTTATTTGAAAGAAATGAAACTGACAAATGTTTAAATTGGGACAGAAAATCTGTTCAAGTTTATAGCTATTATTATTGATACTTGAGCATTTAGGTCTTCTAGAGTTGATTAGATTGGGCTCGTTTTAAATATTTAAAATAATATTGGATCATTCTCTATGATTATTATTTAACGTTTTCTTACTTTTTCATTTGCATACGGATAGCCTCCTTCTCTACGATTTTCTTAGGTTTTCTTCCATCATGTTCCCGCTGTGATCTTCCTCTCTTTTAATTAATTAATTTCCATCAAAAGATTTTATATTAATAATTCTATTTAAATTATTTATTTAGTTAATAAACTGCCAATGTATCTACATTTCATCCGAAAATTCACTTAAACAGATCAAAAGATACCTAAAATGCCTTAAAGAGCAAGCACACTTCTTGAAATTAAATCTCACAATTGAATAAATCACAATTAAACTCGAGGAATAAATTCAAATTAAAGAGATTAGACTTGCAATTGATGTCAAAAGCACAGAGACCTAATTTGAGGGTTGAAGAAATATTATTCAGATTACTCAGTAAAGTGACTTTTAGGAGGAAGTTAAAGCAAATAAATTAAACAAAACGAAAAGAAAAAAAGGTTGATAAAGCCTATGGAGCAGTAAATCATCATATAAATCAAGAATAGTGACAATTCAGATTCATTATTGATAAACTGGAAAATAATATGAAAAAATAAATATGTAATACAAAATAACTCCCTTTACTTTAGTATTTCAATATTTAAATTGATAAATAAAAAAGAAAAATGGAATTATTAAGAGACTTTTGTATACATAATGGAATTTTATTTATTCTTGAGCTATTAATTATTTCAGTTTTATTTTATATTCTTAATCCTAGAACTTAAAGATTAAATTAATAAATAATTTTGTTTGCTCATAGAGATATCCTTAAATTCATATAATTGGAGAAAAAACAAGATTTGACAAGCTTTTAGATATTTTTATAAATTATTTAGTGTTTTTGAATTAATCAAAATTAAATTAATTATTTCTCTCACGTTTAGTCAGTAGAATGACCAAATATAGAAAGGTTTCATTCTAAACTGAATGATACTATTTATTCCATCGTAATTATAATCTTTATTATTTTTAATATTACGTTAAAAGAATTAGTATCTAAAAAAACTTTTTAATTTGAAAATTTCATGATTGATAAATTCAGTGTTTTATTGTATTAAGGAATATTTTTATTTGAAATTAAATTCAATAAATTAATTAATACAATATTTTCACTCAAATACTTAAATAATAAACAGTAAAGTAGTTAAAGTTAAAATAATTTATAAAAATTATCATTTTATAAATTTATAATTTACTAAAATATACCATATATCTAAGCAAAATATTAAATAGAGATATGTTGTTATTACAATTAAGTTTAAAAAGATCTAAAATTCTAATGTTAAACATACTATTAGCTTTTTATATAAAATAAAAATATAATTTTGCAAATTCTACTATATAAATAAAATGGTAAATATATTTAGCTAATTTCTATATATGAATGTTTTAAATTGCAAAGTTTAAATTTACAGCTTATGTTAACTTGCTGAAGTTGAATGGCAAGAATTGTATATGTACTGATATCGCGAATCATTGATTTTATCTAAGTCAGTGAAACTCATTAATTCATTTTGTTTACAATAAATTCTATTAATTATATACTTCATTGATAGATATTATCAGATGATAGCTTATTACAAATTGATTTCAGGAGTTAAAGTAAAAATTGTAAGTAATTCTAAATGAATATAGATATTACATCTGAATAATTTCTATACTTTTTTAAAAAATTTTGTATTGAAACTCCTGAAACGTCAATTTACATTTATAATAAATAATTAATTATATTTCAAAAATATAAAATTATAATCATCTAAATATTTATCGTTAGTAACTCATAGTTATATTCTTTTAATTTTGATTTTAGATGCAAATTTAATTGTGCCTATTTTACTTGATATTTGTTATTTATAAATAAGATTTGATTTGTGAATATAAAATTAAAAATAAATATACTACATTTCTCAGTAAATTACACCAAGGATAAAATTAAGAATACTTACAATGCTCAAATATATAATTTGCCTATTTATCACTGAAATCATGATTTGATTACATTTGATTTATCATTAATATTATAATATATTTCGAGCAAGTTTGTATTCATTAGTTTACTTAATTAGATTCTTTGATTACATCCACACTTAACTGCCTCGGATTCCTCAAAGTTAATTGTTAGTTTATCAACCCAAATAAATCTTTTTTTCCTTAGGTAAATTTCATTTATATTTTAGATTTATACTATAGTTAATGCATTATTATACTTTTTATTAAAAAAAATATGGTAAAATTAATGATATACATATTAGAGCAAGGTTCTTATAAATTAAAGACCTTTACTAGCGAAAGCTTTTTCTTTTTTAAGATTACCATAAAAATTATAATATGTCAGTAGATTTATAATATTATGTAGTAATTTATATAAAATTATTTTGAGCTAATAAAGTTTTCAATAAAAGAAAAATTTATTATTTCTCAATTTTACATTCCTTTTATGTTTACTGATGTATCAAGACGGCAAATATAATTTAATAATTTCTCTAAAAATCTAATTAAAAACTATATTATGATTCGATCAGTGATTTAAATTAGTTATTTAAATTTAAACATTTTCAAATTAGTAAATTGAGTTTATTGTCATCCTTGTTGTATTAAAAGTAAAGATTATTCTTATATAGATGCTAAAGATAGATTCAAATTTGAATTAATTATTAATATTATACATTTTTAACTTGACGATTATTGATAGTGGTTATGTTTATATATAAAATATTAGCACTTTGTGATTAAAACGTAAAGCTACAAAATCTTAAAGATTAGTATTTATGAGAGTATTTAATCAGGCTTATATTTATTCCTTAAAGCCAAAAAGGTTGACTTCATTCAAAACCCCAAAACCCCTTAATGAGGTTTATAAGTGCTTTGATTTGTAGGGAATTTGTTAGGGGTTGGGGTTATTAATTAAATGCGAGACTAAAATTACAAGCTTTTGGGGTCTATTTATGATGAAGAGTATATAGATTTAGTGTTTAAACTGCGTTATGGATGTGATATGTATAGTGAATAACTCAAACCAGTACTGAACTATAAGTCTATTGCACTGCTCTTAAAGCGTAGTCCCTCAACTGTTCGTTCTCACTGCTTGAAAGCTGTGTAATTAAAGCAATAATAGCTGAATTCTTAGCCTAAGAGGAAGTCTAAGTTTCTATAGAAGCATATTGACTATCTTATTAATGAAAAACTTTGAAGTATTGGGCTCACTCTCGACTAACGAGCTATTATGTTTCATCGCCAGTTCCCTGAGTTGAAGATCTCTGCATAGACTGTTGCAAACATTTATAAACGAAACGGTATCTCTTACAAAGGTGTAAATCGTATCAAGAGAGTAATTGATTTCACTCTGCCATTATACAACAACAACTTAAATTATATTTATAATTAAATGCAGAGAGCCTAATAGAATAATAATAAGTTTATTCATGCTGAAGAAGCTGTGTTTACATTCAACACTTTCATCTAGAGTCTTGGTAAAGAGGCATAGCAACATAGAAGTATATGACTAGAAAGTCAAAGTATAAACAATGGCAATTCTTGGAGGAATTAGCGAAGATACTGGTTTAGAAACTTATCTTATTCATCCTCGCTCTATTAAGACAGAGTAGTATATAAAGTTCTTAGAACAGCTGAGAGAGAAGTACCCTGAATAAGAGATTATACTACTCGTTGATAACCTTTCTGTTCATAAGACCAAAGAAACAAGGAAGAGTTATGAACAACTTAGAATAACGCCAGTGTTCAACGTACCTTACAGTCCATAGTTTAATGGAATTGACGATATAAAAGGTCATTACAAGAAACTGCTGCTATATCACTTGATGCATGACCTACCTATAGATACAGTAGACTTTATTAAAAGATCAGCGAAGAGAGTAGATAATTTGTTGGCTTAAAAGTGTGCTAAAGAAGGAAGAGCGAATGTATATAAATAAGTTTTGTAGTTAAATTAATGAATATATAAATCACATTTAAAATTCTTTAGAGGGAGCTGGCTTCTCTTTCTTTTCTACTTCTTGCTTCCCTCCTCATAAGTTTCTTCTCTTACTGCCAGCTCCAGCATCTATGTTCATTGACTCTGGTGGCTGAATATTTGAATAAAGTCTCTTGCTGACTTCATACTTTGTCTGCGACTTTCGCTCTCTGTGAAGCT
>ARYC01001710.1:0-75463 GCA_000711775.1 Oxytricha trifallax
AGAATGAATGTTTATAAATAAGTTTTAGATTTAAACGAATGAATTAGTTCACATATTAAAATGGCCTATAAAGGGATTAGGCTTCTCCTTCTTCTCCTCTTCTTATGGCTTGCCTGGCCCATGTTTCTTCTCTTAGTGCCAGCACCTGCATCTATATTCATTTCATCTGGCTTTTAAACATCTTTATAAAGTTTCTTGCTAACTTCATATATTTTCTATGACTTTCTCTCTCTGTGAACCTTTGCATTCTCTTTCATAAGATATATGCCAGTGCCAGATTTCCCTATAAAGTTATAAATCAATGCTTACTAGAGAGGTAAGGATGCTTCTTAAGCTCAGCGAGCCAGGCCTCACTTATTAGTATGCCTTGCTTCTTTTAATCTTCAGGAGAAATAGAGTAGCGTTTTTTGTGAGCTTCTTCAATGATCTCTTAGAGATAACTCTCTCTTAAAGTGCCAAGAACACCAAAGAAGAAGCTCCTTTCTGGAAGCTTGTTAAAGAGTTGTTTCTTGGTAGGAAGATAAACAACCAACTATTCATCATTCATCGCATCCTCGTAAAGATTAGTGACTGAAATCTCTGGGTAGTTTGGTATATCTATCAACTTTATTTCACTGTTTTAGAAGGCTTTCTTCTCATCGCAGAGTATAGCTTTTAAGAATGAAATTTTGGTACCTTCCATCGTTGGAAGGAATAAACCCACTATAGTATATGATTAAGTAAATGTCACATGCTTACCATGCTAAGTGAGGTATCGATAGAGATCTTCCTTGCTTCTAAATCTTGAGATCATTTCTTAAGCTTCAACCCTCTTCATTGCAGTACTTATAGATTCCATCCTTGTTCCTTCTCTTCTTATTGAATTTCAAATTACAATATATAGAGTTCTGGATCCTACAATTAAAAATCTTAGTATTAAATATGGGCATCTTATAGGAGGTCAACCTGGTAAGGATACGTGGAGAAAGCTGGCAGAAGCTGTATCAAACTTTAGAGATGAAGCTCCATTATTATCAATTTAGTTCCATTAAATTAGTACTAAATTTGTTTAAATTTAATTAGTACCGGTACTAAATTCGTTTAAATTTAATTGGTACCAATTTAATAGTACCAAAACTTAATTAGTACCAAGTTCTAAACTAATGAGGTTTTAATGGAAAAGTTCCAAAATGGTTCAAAACCTAATTGATACCAGTACCAACTCGATTTTATACTTGGTTGGTACATAAATCAAAATTATTAAGTATGAAATTAGAAAAATTATATTTATAAACTAAGCATAAATATGATCTCTAACACCTTATATTCAACCATAATTGTTGTCGTATCAACTCCTATACAGAGTGACTATAGCCAGAATAGTTATTAGAGCTTTATAATAGAAATTTAAATTTGAATTAAACATGGCGTCCAACTTAAATCGTAAGGCAGTTTCTCTTGGAACAGGTCAATCATTACTCAACTTTGGCTCCTCCAAGAAACCAGAAGTAATTTATATTGAAAAGGAGGTTGAGCTAAGAGCTCTAGAGTTTGAAGCTGATGTCTTAAAATATAAGTTTAAAACAAGAAGTAGAGTGCAGAGATAGGAGTTTAAATATAAGTTGAATTGGTTGAGGAAGATAAGGAACAGCAACCAATTGAAAAAATTAAAACATTTTAATGTGAAGACTGCTAAAATGTCTTCTCAACTGAGTCGAGCTTGAAGAGGCACATTAAAGAAGTACATTCTGGCAAAGCCAAGAATTATTTTAAACATGACAAAGTGGATGGAAGGTACCAATGCACAACATGCATGAAGTCTTATACTCACTCAACCAAAGTAAAGAGGCATATGCAAAAGCACCACTTAAATGAATTCATAATTAAAGATAAAGAAACTTAAAGCTTATACCTGCTAAAAGAAAAAATAACTCTCTTGAGTCAAAAAGAGAACAGGAGGAAAGGCTCAAAAGGCAGAAGCGTTTTGAATCAATGAATCAGCCAGCAAATCGTACTCTTATAGCATGTCTTTAAGAGAGAGCTATGTATATACCTGCATTGAATGCAATTGATATTGAAAGCTGTATTGAAAATTACTTGCATTTTGACTTGCCAAAAAAGGCTAAGCTGATAGTGGTTGATGAGTATGCTTACAAAGTATATCCTTTCAAGTATCTAATTAAAAATGAGCAGTATCAAAATGAATTTGCAAATGAATACATAACACTGAGAGAGGCTTAGAAAAAATATTAAGAACTTACTTAGACTTGATGGAGTTATTCTTGGGCATGGATTTGTTGCATTAAGACTGAAAAAGTTTGAAAGACTTTAAGAGAGTATCTCTATCATAATAGACACCCAGATGATTTAAATGAGATACTGTCAGAAATGATTAAGGGTGTTTAAGAGCTCCATGAACTTGGGTATGTACATAGAGATTTGAAGACTGAAAATGTTATGTTAAATCTCTGTCCTTTAGAAATTGTAGTCATTGATTTCAATAGAGCAATAAGATAAGAAATTGTGACTTTGGCTAAGGTGCTTGGCACTCCAGGATACTTTCCAATCAGGGAGAAGTGGACTAATGGCTCTGTTTAATGGGATGTATGGGCAGTTGCTGCCATAATCTTAGAGTGCGATATGGAAAATATGTCTTACTTTGGAACAAAGCACGAAAAATAATCAATAAGTTTGGCTTCTAAACATATACAACAGAAAGATGTCTGCAATGAAATCAAGAAGCTTGTAGAGATGATAATCGTGAGAGCTCCAGCTTATCCAAGATAATCGCTAGAAGACATACATGAAGCACTCAAGAGAGCTAGATTCAAGAGGTACCACAAAGATAAGCAGATAAAATTCGTTTGAATTAAATACAATAATACTCATTAAATATTCATTAAATTCACAAAAACCTGCGTTTTCTCTACTTACCTCAATAAGACCCCAACAATACCCTACAAATCAAAGCACTTATAAACCTAACTAAGGGGTTTTGGGGTTTTGAATCAGGAAGAAACCAGTTATGAATAATTAAGGAAGCGACATAAGCAATAATATTACAGGAGGAGGTAAAGTTTATGAGTAACGAGGAGCTCTTAGAGGCAGTCAAATATTAATATATGCATTCATCGAGACAATAAAATAAAAAGTCAAATCCTAGAAGTTAATTAGCAATCCTTTTTTGAAGAAAAGAGAAGCTAAGCTCGCATGTAAGAAATTAAAGGTTATTAATCTATACTATAACGAACAATTAAAACCTCGTCAAGTAGCTTAGAAATTGAGGCTGGATGTGGATGTTGTATATAAGACTATCGAAAAGTTCAAGTACGAGGTCAAGCATAAGATTCTTGATCCTGAACCACAAAAGAAAGTGGGTAGAAAAGGGGTTTATGGGAACTAGCTCTTGCTTGATTCTATCCAGGCCTACCTAGAACAGAACGGAATTTACGAAGTTACAGGATAGAAGCTTCATAATTATTTATTAAACCTGGCTCAAACAAGCCAGAGTGTAAGCTACTTAAGGTACCTTGCGTTACCACTCTTCAAAAGATTCTGTGAGATAAGTTCCATCTAAGATATGGGAAAACTCAGGCTGCTAATACAAAGTATAGAGACCCGAACTTCAATGAGAAGAGACTCTGGATTAGCAGGTTGTTGGCTCAGTTCTTATATGAGGATGCAGTTATCATTTCAGTTGATGAGAGCAACTTCCGATCGGACTCGATGCCCTCAAAGTAATGGAGCTTCAACATTAAAGATATGCATCGAGATTCTGCAAATTTACAGAAGCGATAAAAAAGGTTGCAAAATGATAGCATGATCCTCGCTAGCGATGACAGACTTTTGTATGGAAAAATGCTCCTCAAAATGAATCAAAGTTCTGATTCTTCAACTTCAAAATTCTCAGAGAGCTTCCACCTGGAAAAAATTGAAAATGTTGGGGAATAATTAGAGAAGGTTTCAAATTCATTTGACTTAGGGTTTTCTAAAAATTGTAATTAAAAGGTTGGAAATATTAAAAATGGAAAATTCGGTATGGCTAAGTCAACTTCGTAAGCAATTAGCCATTTTGTAATGAAAAGCTTTATAGGACCTAAGGTAGGATAGGGGTTTAAGAAATATCCTAGACGCCAAAGAAACTTGTCAGCACTCCAATCTAAATTCATGGAGCGAAAGTTCTAAGGGGGTCAAAGTAGTCATCGAAAACCAGTAATTATAGTTAGAAAACCATTGAAAATACTAAGGTAATTATTAATGCATAATACTTTTAGGGAAATCCATAACTGAAACCATAAAAAAAGCAAATTCAGACCCCTTCAATAAAAACTCGGCTTGCATTTACAAAGGACCTCTCCCCGATATTAGAGGTCCTTGAGACCTCCAACTAGAAATTCAGCTTGACTAAAACTTTTCATAGTTTCCGCATAAATAGTTCAGTGAAATCAGTGGTGTCTGAAGAAAATTCAGCTTCAAAAGTGACGAGTGGTTTAACTCCTATTCTCGATAAAATATCAAAACTAAAACTAGAATCTTCGAGGAAGAAGTCTGTTGACCTAGGTGCCGAAACCAAGTTGGAAAGTCGGTTTGCGGTCACTCCTAGGAAATTAAAACTCTCAAGTAGCTTCCACAAAGACTCATCGAACCCTGGGTTAGAGCAGGGAAACTTGCAGAGTGAAAGGGGCTCTTACTAAAAGCTTTGGCCCCAGCTATTTATAGACCCTCACTTGAAAAGCATTAAGGAATACTAGAGCGAGATGAAGCAGAACCTGGGACACTATGGGATGAAAGTGAGAGAGTTGTCAATTAAGAAAAGCTCAACTAAGAGATAGCAATTCTCAATGTCTTATATTGCTGCGATTTCCTAGGATAGAATTATCTCCAGTCAAGTGATAGAAGGAGCTTTTGACTCAGTTCTCTTTGAAAACTTTATCTACCATACCTTACGCAGTGTAAGAACTGACAAAGAACTACACTCTAAGAAAGTGGTCCTGCTGATGGACAACGCAGTCATTCATAAATATTCAGAGATGTTAGCCACAGCCGGAAAGTTCAAAGTGAATGTGCTCTTCAACGCCGAATACTCGCCTTGGCTCAATCCAATTGAGCAGTTATTCTCCTTTACAAAGAAGGAGATGAAGATGGACACTATTCAGAGCAAGTAAGTTTAAATGGGCTTTACACTTTTAGGCAGCAATTGGTGAAGAGGGTTGCTGAAATCGTTCAGAATTTAAGAAAAGAAGACATCCAGGGGATGTGGGCATTCAGTATCAAGAAGTGGATTCACACTCTTCGGTTCGGTTTTGTGTGATGATGTTTGTTTCATAGCTGAAGTAGTGTATAAAACCTGTTTCCCTTTACAATTTCCCCTGTCATGTCAGTTTTAAATTCATCGCAGATTATTATAATTAATAACACTATTTATATTTTACTTAAAAATGTCCTAATTCACTCTTTACAACACTCAATTCTAAAATACTGCTTCTATTTCACATTTGCACTCTTAAAATGGCCACTTCCTTCGCGATTCTACTTAGTTGCATTTGCCTTTATATTATCGCAATCATGCATGAATGCCATATTTTGGCAAAACTTCCAAATTTTAATGGAGTTACCCTACTTTCAAGCCCCTTTTCGGTAAATGAGAGAGGTTTTTATGAAAAAGTCCCTATTTTGCTCTAAACTACGCAAATCTCTGAAATCGCTAATTTCGCAAATCTCCCAACTTCCCTAATTATACAGATCCCTAAATTTGAGATGTATCAATTTTTACAAATACATATATAATTTTGACCAGCCCCCTAAATTTTTTGACCAACTACTAATAAAAAAATGACACATGGCAACAAAAACACAGGGGTTTTGAAATTGAGGGGATTTGGGGTTTACGCATTTTTCCATTGGTCTAATTATATTATTTATTTATTTTTAATTTTATTTTCACAATTTCCTGATTCAATTCTATTTAGCAATATTACTTTTTATAGAGAAATTATTTCACTTTTAACTATAGCATTTAAAATTAATTTATTTTTTAATTAATATAATTAAGGTACTCTACCGCAAAACAGCTAGAATGCGGCAGAGTACCTAAAAATATAAAAATATTAATATAAATATAGAGAAATGTGTAATCTTGATTTACATAATTAATACTCAAAATAAGCTATTTTAGCTAAATATCAATACCGATGCTTATAACTCCACCATAAGCAATTATTGACCTTGATCTTAATGATACTATAAAATTAAGTTATGTGCATTGTCTACTACTCTCAATACTCATGACACTTTTGAGTTTAGTTTTTACAGTCATACTAATCAATGGTATAGCCACTACAGCTAGAGAATCTGACAAATTTAGATTGTTATTAGCATCTCAAAGACTGCCTTCAACAGTAGTTGTTACTTTTGCACTTGGTTACGAATTAATGGGGGTTGCAATTTGCTTAGCCTGCAAAGTGCAATACGATACAACTACTGCCATCGTTGGGTTTGTTTATTTCTTGGTCATAAGTGGTCTTATTCCAATGATTTATTTTTACTTCTTCTCTATAAAAATTGGACATCCTATCAGGTATTGGAAAAATAAAGATCCTGAAGATTACAAAAGAAAACTCAATCTAAGACTTTCCTAGCTGAGAGCAGATTTCATTAAGAACAAGAAGTTTGATTGATGGTATAAGCAATGTACCTTAATTTGACTAATTCACCTACAAACGCTAAAAAAAACTAGTAAAAATCCTCAAGATAATTCGAAAACCTCAAACAACATAAAATGGAGGAAGCGTGGATATGGAGATTAATTTAAATAAGAAGAGGTGGTAATCAAAACCCCAAAACCCTTTTAGTAGTTTGATTGAGTTTTTGATTGATAAATTTAGACAATTAGGCATACTTAATTAGGGTTTTAGTAGTGTTTATGTAGGGGTTTAATGTTTACATATTAGTAATTAAGTGAGTACATGCGAGGTTTGGTGTCTGTTTATGACAGTGAGTATATAGATTTATTGTTTAAGTTGCGTTATGGATGTGATGAATATAGTGAATAACTCAAGTAAATTCTAATAATACGTCTATAGCAAGAAGACTACTCCAGATATCTCCTGCTACTGTTAGGTCTCACTGTCTATTAGCATTGAATTTAAAGAGATAGCATCTAAATTCTAAGCCTAAAAGACCCTTAAAAATTTTAGCAGCATCATATCGATTATCTCATTAATGATAAGACTCTTAAATACTGGGCTCACTTCTCTCTGACCTAGAGAGCTGTGATGTTTCATCGCCAATTTCCTGAGCTTCATATCTCTGCTTAATCTATAGCTAACATATATAAAAAGAATGGAATATCTTACAAGACTGTCAATCGCATTAAGAGAGTGATTGACTTTAATGTTCCATTTTATAAGGATAATTTAAATTATATATTCGATCAAATGCAGAGGTCTTTAGAGCATATTATAAAGTTCATACACGATGATGAGGCTGTATTTACATTCAGTACCTTTATATCAAAGTCTTGGTACAAGGGGTATAGTATTATAGAAGTTTATTACTAAAACTTTAAGGTTTAAACTCATGATATTCTAGGAGGAATTAGTGAAGATAGTGGCCTCGAGACTTATGTTATTCACCCTCGTTCTATAAAGACTGAATAATATATTAAGTTCTTGCAATAACTCAGAGATAAGTAAGCTGACTAAGAGATTATTCTATTCGTTGATAACTTGTCAGTTCATAAAACTAAAGACTCAAGGAAGGAATATGAAAGGCTAAATATAACACCTGTATTTAATGTTCCTTACAGCCCTTAGTTCAATGGAATTGAGATATATTGGGGGTTATTCATAAATCATTATAAGAAATTGCTGCTCTATCACTTGATGCACGATCTGAAGATGTATAGAGTAGATTTTATTAAGAGTGCTGCTAAGAGAGTCAACGATGATAAAGCTAAAGTATGTGCAAGAGAAGGGAGATTTTATGTCTATAAATAATTTTTAGATTTAAGCGAATGAATAAGTTCACATATTAAATTTGCCCGAAAAGGAATTTGGCTTCTCTTTTTTTACTTCCTCTTAAGGCTTGCTTGGGCCTATGTTTCTTCTCTTAGTGCCAGCCCCTGAATCTATGTTCATTTCGTCTGGCTTTTAGAAAACTTTGAAGAGTCTCTTACTCAATTCATGCTTTACTTGAGACTTTCTCTCTCTGTTTAATTTGCTGCTCTCTTTTATCAAGTAAATATTAGTGCCAGGTTTTACTATAAAGTTAGAAGACTAAGCTTACTAGAGATGAATGGATGCTTCTGCAGTTCCTAGAGCCAGGTGTAGCTGATTTTTATTCCCTGCTTCTCTTTTTCTTCAGGAGAGATACTATAGCGTTTCTTATGAGCTTATTAAATTACTTCATTTAAGTACTCAGGTTTCAGAGTTCCAAGAACACCAAAGAAGAAGTTTCTCTGACAACTTATTAGAGAGTTGCAGCTTTGATCGAAGGTAGAGAGCAACATCTGGATCACTCATAGCATCATCATAGGGGTTGTCACTGATATTTCAGGGTAGTTAGGAATTTCAATCATCCTAATTTCATTAGACTTAAAAGCTTTTTTCTCTTCACTCAGTAAGGTTTTTAAGAATAAGATTTTAGTTCCCTCCTAAGTCAGCAAGAACAATCCAACTACAATGGATATATTAATCTTACTTAAAAATTTACATTGCTATACCAAATATTTATAAAGGTCCTCTTTACTTCGAAATTTTCCTATTAGATTTTGAGATTAAATTCTCTTCATTGCATCATTCATAGACTCCATCTTGCTTCCTCTTTCTAGAAATGTTAATGAAATTCAAAATAATGGATATCCATACTAAGTTTATTAAAATCTCACTACTAAGTAGGGAGGACCTACTAGAGGTCAACCTTAAAAAGATATGCGGAGAAGCATTGAAAAACTTACTTCATGTTCACAGATTAATTTCCATTTTTATCAATCTATCTCCTTTAAATTGCTCCTAATAATTTTTAATTATTTTAGGAGATCCTCCAAATAAAGTTCAAACTTTATTAGGAGTTAAATTTTAAGGTTAAAACTTAATTAGGAGCATATTAAATTAAAAAATGTTTAATAACTTTACCTCCAAATTAAGTTCAAACTTATTGGAGGACCTCCTAGAGAAACAAAACTTCATTAGGAGTATTTTAATTTACTAAAATGTATAAAACTCTCATAAAATATGTCAACTTACAGTCTCTTATAGTTACTTAATTCTCTTACCTCTAAGCAAAGAATCTACCAGAGGTCTTAAACTCTACTATTATAGTATACCGAGGAGATTGTATCATTATTATAAAAAAATAAATCAGCAAACTAAAATGAGCGCAAACCTTTTGAGAAGAGCGGCATTACCTGGATAAAATCAATAAAAATTATCATTCCAGCAACCAAGAAAAGTAGAGACCAGAGACACTAGTACTCAGTGGGAGCCTAATATGACAACTTTGACCAGTCTAGCTTTCAGATTCAAATATAAGTTAAGTAGGAAGTTATCATAAAAGCTGTGCAAATTGAGGAGGAGTTTAAACAACCCACCATAGAGCATTAATAAATACCAGCCAAAGTTGACTATTAATGCAAAGAATGCAATAAAGTTTCCCTTACAAGTCAACTTATAAGAGACACTTGAGAGATATACACAACGATATGCCAAGGTTATATCTCAAGCATTAAAAGAAAGATGGAAAGTATGTCTGTGAGTTCTATGAGAAGCCATATTCTCATACAAGAGACCTCAAAGTGCACCTAAAGAAAAAGCACAATTAAAGTTTTGTCTTTATTCATGAACTACAGGGAATAGATTCCTCTAAAAGAGAAGATCAAGAAACCCAGTCTCTTAGAGTTGAAGTCTAGAATAAGTTAAAATGAACAAAGCAGTCAAGAACTTTCCAGTCTCTGAGATCAATAAAATCATGGTTAAAATAGAGGCAATGAAGATTCCTATATTAAAAACCATTGACTTAGATTCTTGCCTAGAAAGCTACCTCACTCTTGAAGATAAAATAGAGAAGAGCATTACTGATGACTAATATGCTTACAAGATATATCCATTCAATTACTTCCTTGCTGATGACAAGTTCCAAATGGAATTTGCAAATGAGCATTATGCTCTTTAAAAGGCAAAGTAAAATGAGTGCAGGCATATCATCTAGCTTGATGCTATTTTACTTGGTAAAGATCATGTAGCCTTCAGGCTTCCATTACTTGAAATGACTTACAGAGAATTCTTATCTGACAATAGATGACAGAGATAAATTAGCTAAATATTATAAAAGATAATTGAGGGGATTGAAGAGCTTCACAAACTAGGTTATGTTCATAGAGACTTAAAGCTAGAGAACGAGCCTCTTAGAGTTATATTATTGATTTCAACAGAGCTCAAAGAGTGCAAGTCTCTTCATTAGGAAATGTATACGGCACTCCTGGATATTTTCCAGAGAGAGAGGATTGGAGAGATAGAGACACTTAATGGGATATCTGGGCTCTAGCAGTAATAATAATAGATAGCGACATGCCAAAAAACGATTACTTTAGCTGCAGGGGTGAGAGAGATTATAAGCAGATAATCAAACAATATCTCGATAAAAATTAAATAAATGGAGGTCTCAGAGAACTTGCCTACTCAACTATTATCAAGCCAAGCTAAGTGAATTAACAAACAATAGAAACAATCAAACATCAACTTAGAAAGATAAAATTTAGAGAACTGCCACATGACTCTAAGCTTATGTTTGTGTGAAATATGTAAAAAACTTGATTGTTATACTCACTTAAATTAATAATAATTAAACATTAAACCCCTACATAAACCCTAATGAAGTATGCACAAATAGTCTACTTTTATCAATCAAAAACTCAATCAAACAACTTCAGAGGTTTTGGGGTTTTGATTACAGTGGTATTTATATTTAATCTAGATGTTGAAATTCAATGTTATAATATTTGTTAAAATAGAATTACTAATAGTTTTAACAAAACTCAGAAATATTATAAATTAAAAACATATAATAAAATTCAAAATGTTAAGGAAGATCTCAGTCTCATTGTTTGGAAGGAAGGATGATTAATCAGAAAATGAAAAATAAAAATTGATTGCTTTTAATGCAAATACGACACAATTGAATTTATCTCCATTAACTGCGAAAGTATTTGGTTTTCCTCAATAAATATCTACAAATTTGGCTTTTGATTGATATTAAGGACTTTTAGCTTTTGGAACTATTTAAAACATTATCAAGATTGTATCTCTTAAAATTTGTAATCAATGTTCATGTATTTATATAAATTTAATTAAGTCTTTATTATATGTATCTCTAAAGGGCTATGAATATGAAATATATGATGCTCATAAATCAGGTATAAGGCGTTTAGAATTCATTCCAAATTAGGGTATATTAATAAGTGTCGATGATAGAAACATGTTGAGTGCTTGGAATTTGAAAGATCTTCGCATCCCACCTCAAACATGCCAAATTTAAGACTCAATTTAAGGATTAAATGGAGCTGTAGTAACTTGTATGCACACCCCACAATTTTTGACAAATGAACCTGAAAATCATGATTTCCTCTTTGTGGGCTTGAGCAACGGAAACATCTATACTTATACTATTTCAGCGAATAGAATCAGTTAGTTAGTAATTCGATTCAAATTGATGTTCCCAGATAAATCTTCAGCTGGGGATGTTGTCACTGACATGAAAGTAGACCCTTAACACATGCATAGATTGCTTATTGCTTATGAAAATACTGCTGTAGTAGTGTATTCACTGAATAAAAACAGAGATATTTAGAGGATAGTCTTTTCACAGTATGACTAAGATCGTGGGAAAGCCTTGTCAGTAAATTTTATCACCCCTGAATGCCAAATGTTTGTTGTAGGCTACTCAAGTGGATAACTGTGTCTGTATAAAAGTGAGAGTAAAAGTCAAAAACCTGCGAAAGTCATAGACATGTAGATTCAAAATATCTATGAAATGAATATTAACATAGTGGAGAGAAGCAATCTTTATTAAGTTTTAAGTGTTTAATACTCTTTTGAAACTGCGTCTAATTTTGGAAAAAGCAGCTTGTTAAAAACAGATATAATGTTGATTTCAGGAAAGAATTTTGAATAGTAGTTTAAGATTAGTTAACTATGGGATTAAACAATTTTTAATGATGAAATTTGCATTTCAGCTGCTGCAATATTCATGCTTTAAGCAAAATATTAAACTTTAGAAAAAATGACTTTCAAAATTCAAGACCCAAAGGAAGATGCTAAATATGATGTTTTTGGGAATAACATAGTTGATTATATTAAGGATAAGAATCGCAGTTTAAACATTTATGGAGCTTCAACTTAACTAATACTATCAAAGAGATTAAAACTTTACTTCTTTAATATTGATTCTTTATTCAAAGAAATTGAGAGTTCTCCGAACTCATAAGTTTAACTTTGGGATAAGATTTACTCTCACTAAGAGGAGATTTTATGCTCATAACTTATCAATATAAACACACAGAAGGAACTCTAGTAAATTTCTTGTTTTGTAGAGTTCAGAAATATTTACATTAAGCGTTAACTTTAGCAAGTTTTTCAATTCGACCATCTAGCTTAGAGTTATGTTAATGATAAACTTAAGAAGAAGATACCTAAAGAATTTGATTCAGATTTAGAAATCTAATGCAGTCTCAATTATAGCGAAGGCATGGAGAACTTCCTCTAAGCTCCACTTGCTGTGTATATATCAGTTGACAAAACAAACACTCTAAGAATGTTTGGAGTTATGAGTGAATAGTGCGAATTAATTTGCTAAATTTCATTAAAGATTGATGAAGAAGGAGATTACGTTAGAAGTTTGTATTTTTATATGAAAGCTAAAGTCATTAAACTCAAAGAGATTAACTCGATAATTTATCCTTTTATAAATTTTGAAGTTTATCATCACCACAAGACTTGGATAGAACTTTGTAATTGCTTCATAAAACTACTCTTAAACAAAAATTCTAAAAGATCTAGAGTAACCAGTTGCTAAAACCTTAATTTACAACTGTAAACATGAGGAATATTTTGCTGTAGGTCTTGAAAACGGAGATGTAATTTTAAAGCATGCCCATCAAATTTTATCTGGAGAAGAGCTCATAGGTATTTAGGCTTAAACTGACTAAGAAACAGGTAGAGTGACAAGTTTATCTGCATCTAGTGATGATGGAGAATTGCTTTTTATTGGCTATCATATGGGCTTTATCACTGTGTTTGATCATGATAAAAAGAAGCAAAAAACTTTCAAACTGGATGCTAAAACATCGAAAGACTATAAAGTTTTGTAAATTGAGGATCCACCTAAGGAAGTTGAAGACTCCAAAAATCATGTCTATTATGCTATGACGACTTAAAATTTGTATTGTCTCTCAAAGAAAGACTTTTCAAGTGTTAAGTCTTAATACTACAAAAAGATTACGACTAAAATGCCAAAACTAATTAAATTTGGTTTTATGATAGTTAAAGATAAGTTTTCTCTTGTCCTCATGATATAGAATAATATTTTTCAAATGATAGACCCCTTCAGTTTACAGCCTTTTGCTTCATTTCAAATACCTTAATGCTACAGTTTTTAAGACTATAAGTTTAACTCTAATATCCTCTATGGTTTTGGTTAAAATAACTTACTGATTTATGAGCTTGACTAATAGATTAAAGAAAAAATGGGAGAGAGTATTTTCCAATATTAATCTGGCATGTTTGAGGAAATTCGTTAGAATATGATTCAACCTGATATGTTAATTTCAAGGCCTCAAGGAATGAGTAAAATTTTCAAAAAGTATATAACTATAAAAAGTGCTCTTGATAAGAATGAAAAACCACTGGAGCTATTGTTAAGAACCAATTCTAAAGGCAGAAAAAACACTGAGGAGGATATTGTTTCTTAACATAACTAATCATAAACGAATAGTCTCGTTAGCAAAGAGGAAAGTAAAAATGATAGTAGTAAGCGCAGGTCTAGGACACCCAATTCTTAGATGAATGAAATAAAGGATTAAATGAACTCAAATTTGAATAAAGTTAGGGAAAATACTGAAATGTTGAGCAATATTGAGAAAAATGCCTAGCTTATAGAAGAAGAGAGTGGGAACTTTAGATCAATGGCTAAAGCTCTTAATAAAGCCAATAAAAAGAAGTCGATATTTTGAAGGTTATATGTTAATTTTTATTTTATCTTTATCAAAGTTCAACTATCCTAAATATTTTTCAATAAATATAGACTTTCAAGTCTCATTTTGGTTAGTGATGTTTGGATTGCTTTAAACTTTTAAATTAATAACAATCTCATAAAATTAAAATATAAATATCTAAAAGTAGAAATGGTAAGTTCAAATGATCAATTTAATCTGAGATTATTTTCATATCGCATGCTCGTTTCTCATTGATGTTTAGGCAAGTAGATACGATAGAAAGACCACCACTTTCAACCCAGATGGAAGACTATTGCAAGTTGAATACGCTATTGAGCACATCAACCAAGACGCCTCTGTCATCGGTGTTTTAGCCAGAGATGGTAAGTGGCATTAACCAATTTTTTATATTGCGCTACGCTAATCATGGTCAAAAACAAGAGACTTTAAGGAGATGGAAACCTTTTAGTTTAAATTGATTAAGTGACATGAATGAGTATCCTCTTTCCAATCTTATTAGATGATTAATTGACAATAAAATATAGGTGTTGTATTGGCAGCAGAAAAGAAAGAGGTTTCAAAGCTCTTCATCCCAACCAAGGAATCAGGCAAGCTGTATAAAATGGATGAACATATTCTTGTTTCAGTCTCTGGAGTGGTTGCAGACGCCAACTTCTTGATTGATTATGGAAGACTACAGTGCCAGAGACATTTGTACTCTCACCACGAACCCTTCTACGTTGAGGAACTCGTTAAGTACTTATGCAACTACAAGCACGTCTATACTCAATTCGGAAGCAGCAGACCCTTCGGTGTTTCTTTCATGTATGCTGGCTTTGATGCAGTTCGTGGATTCCAACTTTACTGCTCTGACCCCTCAGGAAACTTTGGTTCATGGAAAGCTCATGCCACTGGTAAGGGAAGTGTCAACGCTATCAGCACCTTGAAAACTGATTACACTCAAGATTGCAGCTTTTAAAAAGTATCTACTTAATTAATTTTATGATCTATCTAAGACTTGGGCTTAATACTATAATTATTAAAAACTTGATGCAGCTTGAGCGAGGCATTAATCTTGGCAGTGAAAGTATTGGCCAAGTCGATGGACACAACCTCCCCAGATGTCAATAAATTTGAAATTCAAGTTGTCTAAAAGGACGATCTTGGTCACGTCACTCAGAGAAAGGTTGAAGGTGAAGAACTCAAAAGAATTCTAATTAAATTTATAAAAATATTTTACTTTTAGTTTTAAATAAATTTAGCATTTAAGTATATTGAAAAGCTAAATTTATTTAACATTTAATTATATAATCATTCTTGAAGAGGCAAAGGTATTCGAGGATAAGGAAAAAGCCAAGAAATGAAGAGAGTTATGATTAAATCAAGAATGAGTACGATTTGTTATTATTAAATGTTCAAAGTATATTTTGTATTCGCATAATGATTTATACTTCCAACTTGATTTTGTATTCATCGATCATACCCATCTTTGTAAAATTTTTATTCGATTTATGATATTTCAAAACAGTAAACCTACAAATTTTTTTTATATTATTTCTCTTAGACTTTTTTATTGTGAATGAAAAATTAAATCGTATGGTTTTGCTATTAACATTATATATTTTATGATATTTCATATTGAAATGTAATGATTAATAATTCCTTGATAGAAACACTATCTAGGTCCTTTCTTGCAGTGATGATAGCACCTTCGTTGCAAATATTCTTGATGTCGGCGCCACTGAAACCTGGGGTCAAAGCTGCCAATTTTCTGGCATACTCTTGAATTTAAATTTTAGCGTTAAGTGTGATTTTCTTCAAGTGGACGTTAAAGATTTGCTCTCTTTCCTTAATTCGATTATATTATATGCAAAGCAAAAAAATCGAGAAATCTTTGAAAATAAAACACTTCTTTTCATATAAATTTTAATTAGATGTCGATTATTCATAGTTATTTTAATCATAATGCAGTAAATTAAAATTAAAAGATATATATAATTGTTGGGAGAGTGATCTCAATGGTTCTATCGAATCTACCAGGTCTGAGTAGAGCACTATCAAGCATGTCCTTTCTATTAGTGGCAGCCAACACAATGACACTGGTGTCAGTCTGGAACCCGTCCATCTCTACCAGCAATTAATTGAGAGTGTTGTCTCTCTCGTCATTTCCACCGCCTTGCTTACCGTGTCTCTTCTTTCCAACTGCATCTATTTCGTCAATGAAGATAATTGCAGGGGCCTTTGATCTGGCTTTCTTAAACAGATCTCTTACTCTTGAGGCGCCAACACCTACGAACATCTCTACGAAGTCGGAACCGGAAATTGAAAAGAAGGGGACTTTGGCTTCACCAGCTACTGCCTTGGCGAGCATGGTCTTACCGCAACCTGGGGGTCCTACTAAAAGTGCACCTCTAGGGACTCTAGCTCCAAGTTAATAAAATTTTTTTTTAATGTTACAAATAAATTATTAAAAGTTTAATTTATAATTTGGTATCGTTTGGAAAATTAAAGTTTTTTTAAAGATAGTAAAAAAAAATGCAATTCGAAAGATTTGGAAAATGAAATTCTAGACCGCATTTTGATTAACTTTAATAAATCAATATTTTATTAAAATTTATATAATTATAGAGTATAGTTTAACTATATAATAGTCATGATAATATCTTTAACTATTATATTAATAATTAAATTTATTAAAATGATATTATTAAAATTCATTATAATGACAAGATTATTAAAATTATTAGAATTAAAACCAATTTTTAAATTCCCAATTAAATGAAAGTGTTTTTTCAGACTTTAATTGGTCTTAATTATCTTTAGATAAACTTATGTTTGGAATATAGCCAGATCATATATATATATATATATAACATTCTTATTTTAAGTTTCTGATACTTCTTGGGATCTTTAAGGAAGTCGACGAACTCCATGATTTCAATCTTAGCGTTCTCATTGCCAGCCACATTAGCGAATTTGACCTTGATTTTCTTCTCCTCCCCGTAGACAGTGGCATTGGACTTGCCGTAGTTGAACATGTCTCCCATGCCCCCCTAACCCTGGAACCACCCCTTGCCCTGCTGGCCTGGAGTGCCTGACTTGCCTGCTCCGGTTTTGCCACCTGCTGCACCTGCACCGCCGTTACGGTTCTTGTAGATTTGATAGAAAAAGAGCAGGAAGAGAGAGCCTACGAGCAGGTTCATCATCAAACTACTCATTTACTCCTCGGATTGGTTGTTGTACTTCACTGGCACGAATTCATGGGGTTTAAATAAAAAATATGTATTTAAATTTAAATGGTATTTTGGGAATAGTAGTACTTATTAAATTATTCTTAATATTTGATTTCATTAAATTATTAATTACAATTAGTATTCTACAAATACTATTATTATAAATTATTCAATTATCTAGTTTACATTAAAATTGGCAATAGAGATATTTACTATATCAAGATGACAATGTTATAAATTTTAATTATCTTCATTAATTTAATAAGCTTTTAATTAATAAAATGATTAAGTATTTCCTTATCAAATTACTTACTTTTTAACAAGATAAGTTATATAAATTATATACTGGGGTTGTCTTCCCATTTCTCTTTGAACTAAATCAAGTTTGGCAAGGAAAGCCTCGTATGCTCCTAGAGTCATGTAGAATTTCTCTCCAGTCATGGTTGTAATTTCAGCTCTATATAACAATCCATATTTTACAATGACTCAACAACCCAAACGTATATCTTTTTTGTATATACAATTCCAATTATAATTGAAGACTTCACTATGTTTGTCCTTGGTGATGGTAATCTCCTTGACATTATTCTTGAGCAAATACTCATTCAAAAAGTCCTTATATACCAATTCCTGCATGGGCTTCTTGTAGGTGAGTGCGTAGTATAGAACTGACCCTCCCAAAAGTAATGCCAGGAACCCCTCAGGCTTGGGGTTGTTGTTCTGGTCGAACAGGAATTTCTGCCATTCTTGGCGGTTGTCAGCACCGGATGACTTCGACTGTTTCTTGTCGTCATCATGAGCATCTTCTTCTTCCTCTTGCTGCTTCTCTTCTTAAGATTCTTTATCTGCCTTTTTATCATAAAATTGTTTATCATAAGATTGTATAAAAATTTTACTAAAAATATATACTAAATACCCCTTTAAATACTTCATAAATAATTTTAATGAGTCATCATCTTTCTGAGTTTCTACCTTTTTGTCGTCTAAATCGAAGTTTATTGTTAAAATCTTGAATATGTTTAGAAATGAACAGATAGAAGAAATTACGTGTAGATTTTTATAAAAATAGATTAAATTTATCTTATTAGAATTCGATGGGAAAACCACATTTAAAAATGCCATTTTTATGTTATTAATTCAGAGAATTATTTATTTATATAGAAAACAATAATAAATTAATTAGGAAAAGTAATTAATGTTATACTAAATATTATACATCCTCTTAATTGTATTTTAGATTAGTGTTTTGTTTAATTGTATTAATTACTGTATGGTTATTTAAATTGATTTGAAATGAAAATAAATATGAGAATTTAAAATTCTATTCCTCGAATATTCTTTTTCATGCTTCTTTAACTTACCTGATGATAAATATTAATTAATAGGTAACATTTATGTATATTTTCACACCCATTATTATCATATGATTCTAATTGGTAAAGCTTATTGATAATGTATTTAAAATATATAAGTATTGATGATTTTTGAGTCTCATCCTTCTTTTTGAAGAATTTCTCAAAGCCCTTGGGAGGCTTTTTCTCACTATTAAGTAACCAAGGCATTACTCTCTGCATTAGAGTTGGTCTAACTTCATCTTGTATATTATGTATAAAATTATAATTATTTTTATATGAGGATTTAGGATAATTTGGCATGCTATATTAAGATTTCATGTGAATTTAGTGATTTTAATGATAAATAAAACCTAAAATAAATCTCATATTACAATACCATTCTGTACTCCATCGATAGATTAAACATGACTCTCTTGAGATTATTCATTAATATCAGTTCTTCCATTGAATTAACTAATTCCGAATTGTGGGAGACCGAATATCCCATTATTTTACATGCTAATTTACTGTTGCATTCTCATACTGTGTTAATTCAAAGCGGCCTACAGCATCGACTGTTGAGGTTGCTGTTAATGTCTTAACAAAGTGCTATAAAATTTTGTAAAAAAATCAAACTCTTATATAAATACTCATCCTACTCCAATTACCCCCTCTCACTTCAATTAGAACAGTAAATTCAGAGAATAAATATGCAAATAATTCAATCTATAAAATATAGTCAAACTCACTTATAATTTATAAAAAAGTGCCCTTGAGACTCTGACTGACTTGCTTCTTCAATTTTGTGGTAAACATAATTATTATGCTATTTTATTAATTTATTAATTTTAATAGAGTTAACCAAACAATTATTAATACTATGACTGCTGCCTCTCTCTCTGATTAAACAATTTAATGAAATTATTCTTAAACTATTAGCTTTTAAAATATAATTAAGTTGATAAAAATATTAAAAATTATAATAGTCAATAAAATGTAGCGAATAAGTTCAACGAGTCCCCACAAAATTCAACCGCATTAGAAAGATACTCTTAATCATAAGTAAAAGTTACTAGCTAAGAGAGCTGCTGCTAAGGTATTAAAAAAATGGCTAAAATTATATATAATATTCAATTACTTTGACAAATGTTAATCTTAGGATGAACTACTCATTGCTTATACAGCATTCATTAAAAAACAATGAATTGACGTCATATTTGTTATTGTAATAGTCCGTAGAAAAATAAATGAGAGTCAGTAACTATCAAAAAGTAACATTAATACCACTCAGGTGAACCAAACTTAGTCTGAATAGCCTTCTAAGATAATTTCACCCACAGCAACTTCAAATAACCAGCATTAATATTTGATAACCCCAAAAATCCAGTTGTTTTTTAAACACTATTTTTACTACAGCATGTTCATTAGAACTTAAAAGCGCATTTGGCAAATGCTGGAGGGAGCAGCACACATTAATAAAACTCAAATGTGATTTATCAGTAAAATCACTACCCAAGAGACATGCTGACACACAGCACTTAGCATGGAAATAATAACTAAGCACATCATACTGAAAATAATGTGAAGGTTTAGCAGTATAACCCAAACAACATCAATATGAATACCAATTTCACTACTAATCACTCTACGAACAATACTGATGTTCCTCAGTATACATCATCGTCTAATTATCAAAACCATTAGCCTGGAATGAAAAAGTCCCTCTATTTCTAATATAAATTTTGAATGCTTAATTATCGTTAATAAAGGAGTGAAATGTCTTAAAATTATATGATCTAAAGAAGGGAAGGATTATTATAATTTGTGTAATACTAAACTGGAAACAATTCACAACAGCATTAACATCATTAAGCAAGTACTTAAATGCAAACTAACGCCTAAGGCAGCTCGATAGGAACTCCAGGTATTCACAATAATAATACCAGATTGACTTCAAATATGATCAGTCAGAATTAGTCTCAAAACGCAACTGGAGTCTTCAGTTATAGTATAAATCTCTAGATTTAATTCAAAAATGTTTATTACCTATCTATTATAGGCTTCGGTTCATAACAGCGTTAACGTGAATAAAATAAACACTAAAGTCCAAAATCACAATCTCTCTTCAAATGCCAACTCACAATCGAATAGAAGGCACTTAGATTAACATGAAGAGGAAAAGCATTTGCCCTCAATGAAAGGACCTAACAATCAGCATCAAAATTACTAAAATATTAATCAGTAGCAGTACAACTCAAACAAGACAAACTATGCAACGAACCCATAACATTAAAATTCAGAATCTCACTATAACAATTAGCAAATTGAGACTCATACTTAAGCCAGACATAAACCTACTCAGAGCTATATATCTGGAGTTGGAATGTCTAATCACTAGCAAGAGGGAGTTCCCAGAGGTTAGGAAAATGGTGAGAAAATGCTTAATAAGAGGCATTAAATGCGTTTGACTTCAGGCGATTCAAAGAGAACCAGTACACATAACATAACCAGGAGCTTGATAGATGAAGGGAGTGAAGATTTCACAAATATAGAAGAGAAGCTGTAGGAAGATACTAAGATATCATGCAGAAATGCAGTTGCCAGTTCTCTCAATAACGTTTCTTAAAGTAAGTGTAAAAAGATTAGCATTTATTGATAAATATATTCATTTGTTTATGGATAATCAGTTAACTTTACTGTAGTGATCAAGCATGTCCAACAGCAGTAAAACCTGAGAAATCGAAGAGGTACAACTCAGTCTAATCGAAGTGGTCCAAGCAACTAACCCAGTAAAGAAGAGACGTTTGAAAGCAGTTCATTCTTTGATGAAGGAGTTAGCTAAAAACTTGGAAATTAATATCAGCAACAAAATCAGTAAAATCACTAAGGGAGCATTATTTCTCCACATAGATGTAATCAAGTTGAAGGCTACAATCTCCCAACTATTTTTAACACTCTCATGTTTGGTATCGATCAATCTAAAGTCAGTGATAACATAAGAGAGTCGTTCTCAAATTTGTCGTCAAAAGGCAGGCCATCTTCTTAGTACTAAAACAAGTAGTCTAATCAAAACTCTGCCTAATATCAAAAGAAACTGAGTAACAAGTTTGCTGCAAATTAAGTTGACTAACAAAAGCAATAGAGTCAATAAAAACATATAAACTCTAAACAGCAACAGTAGCAGCCTGGAACTTAGCAATAAAAGCCAAAGTAAGGAGGAGGAATATCCTCTCTTGTTACCAAAGTTGATAAAATTTCATCTCCCATTATGGTATTCGATTAGAGTTCTCAGCAAAACTAGCCAAGATAGAATTAGCAAACTACAAGAAATTAAACTACCAATAACGGGAATAATGCATAGCAAAAGTCCTAGTAAAATAAAAGCAGATCTCCTAATCCAATTGGAAGATAGAGCTAACTTAAACTAGCCGCCCATTAAAATTTAAAGATTGAGTAACATGTCGAGGCAGTTGAGAGTGTCAATATTCTCGAAATATGTAAAAGTTAATTTACTATGTCAATTTAACTGAATTGTCTAATACTGAGATGCTAAACTCTCAAGGCTAAGACGGTTTCCAGAACAGATTAGCAGCAAACATGAATCAATAGCTAGATACTGACACAGGAGCTTTGAATCAATTTGAGGAACAACAAGACGAAGAAGAGGAGGAAACTGTGCAAAACGTTGCCGCTGGTTAAATCGAAGATTTCCAAAGCTCTGAGCTTCATAGAAATCATCTGATTCAAACTTTGCAAAGTTTACAGTACATAAAAACTCTTCCACCTGTAAATAAGAACGAAATTAAGAGCAGAACCATTAAATTACCAGCTTTTAAAAAGCCTCATAGTAAGCAAATTTCATGTTAATCCATTTTTGTTATAGTTAAGAAGACTTTAATTTTTGACTTGGATGAGACTCTAGTTCATTGTATTGATGACATAGAAAATAACCCCTGTGATGAGATAATTAATGTGACATTCCCTAATGGAGAAACTGTTTAAGCAGGTATCAACGTGAGGCCATACGCCTTGGAATTAGTCAAAAGAATGATGTTATATGTGGATAAAAATTAATAATCAAATTATAAATATATATTTATTTTTAAATAAATTTTACTGAGTTAATTTTAATTTTATTACTCTAATTTATAAAATTTTGACTACTCTAACTTTTTCAATATTAAATTCATGAAGTATTTTTTTGCAAATTTAATTTTAAAAGTATTGGAATAAATACATTTTATTATTTAGTTATTTAAATTGTTTATTAATTACAACCACAATTATATATTATTTGATTAAATGCCTTAAGAAAGCGAATGAAAACTATCAAGTAGTAGTCTTCACTGCAAGTCACAAGGCCTATGCAGATGTCGTATTAGACAGCTTAGACCCAGACAGGTCCCTAATCCAATATAGACTCTACAGAGAGCACTGCATCCGCACCGAGGAGGGCATTTACATTAAAGACCTAAGAATAATTTCTAACAGAAACTTGAAGGACGTCATAATAGTGGATAATGCAGTTTATTCATTTGGCTACCAACTCGACAATGGCATCCCGATTATACCTTTCTATGACGATAAAAGCGATGAGGAACTCATGCACCTTATTTTCTACTTTAACTGTCTGGCTTAGTGCAATGATGTGAGGGAGCAGAACCGTAAAGCCTTCTATTATTAGCCTAATTAAAATACTAATTTTTTATTCATATTCTCAATTATTTAGTTATAACTTAAGGACTTGCAAGAAATAGACATAGCTGAATATTTATAATCAATGATGAACAATAATAACAATAAAAACTAACAAAATAATGACGAAGAGGAGGAATAGTGAAATATACAAATAAACTTCTATAATATCTTAACAAATCTATATAAATCAATATGTTATATTCTCAAATAATTATATTCAATGTTTCAATTTTTTAACTCTTTAATAATTAAATTTAATATCTTTTGAATTTCTATCAAGGAATTTGAAGAAGCAACTGAGAGAGTTATTGCTGGCATTGAAAAGAAAGTTATATATAAATAGAATTTAATGTAGAATACATAAGAAATTAAATTTTCAAAGTCCCACTCAGTGAATTCGAACGTAAGACAGTCGCATTCCACGAAGCAGGTCACGCAGTAGCAGGTTGGTTCTTAGAACACTCCAGCCCCTTATTGAAGTTAACAATCATCCCCAGAGCCAAGGGATCCCTCGGTTTCGCTCAATATCTTCCAGATGAATTGAACCTCTACAACAAGGAACAGCTTGAGGACATGATAATCATGGCTCTCGGCGGTAGAGTAGCTGAGGAACTGTTCTTTAACAGATTAACAACTGGCGCATCAGATGACATCAAGAAAATCACTCAGATTGCTCAAGGCATTGTCACTTAATACGGGATGAGTGCAGCACTAGGTCCCATTAACTACGACGTTGAGGATGGATATCAAAAGAGCTACAGTGACAAGACCAATAGATTGATCGATTCAGAAGTCAAGAGAATCATAGATGAGGCTTATGTCAAATGTAAGAGTCTCCTCACTGAGAAGAAACACCTCATTCAAAGGTAAGTGTTCATTAATGTCTAAAACTCTTTTTTATAGTCTTGGAGAGCAATTGCTTGCAAAGGAAACTTTGGCATTGCCAGATATCGTTGATATTCTAGGGCAGAGACCATATCCCTTGAAAGCCTCTTTGATGGAATATCTACAGGAACTTAGAGATAGAACAACTGATGAAAAAATAGAGAAGGATGACGCTGAGGCCAAAGCTAAAAATAATATTATCTTATACTCAAATATATCTTTACCATCAGAACATATGAAAACTTAAGATTGAGTTTTTTAACATTTTAAGTTACTAAAGCTAAAGAATTAAAAGAAGCAGAGGAAGAAGCTGCTGAAGACAAAAAAGAGAATACTGAAAATAAGGACCAGTAACAATGATAGGCAATTGTTAAATAAATAGCTCTATATAAATATATTGATAGATTTGCCAATATCGAGTATTAAAGTCTATTAATTTTATTTAACATTAATTTCTCCAATTTCACAAATAATTACTTCATATATTCCCATTTAATTAATTTATATACATATAATTGTATATAGGTTGATATAAAAATACTAAAACTAATATATTTAATCTTGGATTTATTGGCTTTGGTGGTTTATTGAGTGATTTTTTTCTGGGATCTCCTCACAATTTTAACATCGTCCTCATCATCATCCTCGTTGTCATGTTCATATTCACTAATAACTTAGTTTCTACGTACTTCTTCCATCTTCACATCCTATTTCTACTGCTCTAATATTTATTTATTATCAATGAATACACATGAATAGCAACTAATTGCTTATATATTTACTTATGCTAAGCAAAATGGTGAGTGTTGCTGATGTTTTCAGCTGGGGAGGGTTTCTTGCTGTTTGTGGTCATAGTGAGTGTGACTTGAGACTTATCATTGTTGAAGGTGTGCTCTCCTCCCTAATCGTTATCATCCTCATTTTCTACTAGAATGTAAAAGTTTTCTTTGGTGTTTGTCTTCGATTCATGAGATACATCTTCATTTTCTGATTCTGTGTCTAAAATTGCTCTACGTGGTTTCTTAGATTTAGTGTCTTTCTTGTTTGTTTGCTATTGCTAATAAAAACTAAAAGAATTATATGAGGATAAACTGATAGATAAGGGGGTTAGGGATCACTCAAAATTTCAATAATATTTTCAATTAACAATACACTTTAATTTCTTGCTTTACAGCCTGTGAACATTAATTTGATTGAGTCATAGTAATCCTCTAACTTTAGACATTTCTGCTGGAATTTAAATTATTTTACCTCTATGACCTCTCGTTTTGACTATTTTCTATCTTGTCTTTTTATGCTCTGGTATTACGAGACTCGTTATTTTAGATTGATCTAGATCTTGATCTGTCTATTCTGGAATTTGTTGTAGATTGACTTTCTTTTTTTATGGTGGAAATTTGAGAATACTGCGAATTTGATTGCATTTGAGAAAGGGGTTTCTGGGTTTTGGCGGATCTTCTGGTTGATGCCCTTGTAGGCTATAATATTTCAGTATTAAAATGTTAAATTTGGTGATTATAGGAGTTATCCATCTGAGTCAAAAACTTAACTTAATCGAAGGTACCTTCATTATCATATTCACTATCATCTTCTCTATTTTAAACGATATTCTCCATTAAGAAACTGCGATCATTGTCTTGGTCTTTTTCAATAGAAGGATTCATTAAGTTTTTGTACATGTTTTACATTAAATAATCATTAATATTTTGATACTATTTAATAATTTTGAAGAGATTTATTTATATCTCTAAATTTAAGTAATATAATGTTATGTCTTTTTGGCACATTTTTTATCTAAAAACCAAAATCTTCCTTCTTAACTGATGTCTTCTTTGATGTTTTATTTTTCTTAGATCTAGAGCTTTAAATTGTTCTGTCATTGAAATAATCGTCATCTGATAAAGTTTCATCTTCTGTATATGAAATTGTTACATTTAGTATTTTAATTGTATTTGACTATTCCAAGCTTTATATAATTTCAATTTGGAGAAGAAATTTAAAAATGACGTTTCTGTAATGGGAGATTTATTAAGGTAGGACTTGTCAATGCCGCTATGAGACCTTGTTTTCATCATTATACAATTAATTGCGGGATAAATAAATTATTTAATTCAATTTATGATTTTACCTTTTAAACAGCTTTTTAACTTCTTTTTTCAAGATATAACTAAATAGCATTTCTTCTTAAAATCAAAAAATTGATTAATATAGCTTTTTATGTTGAGAAAAGTTAGTTAAAACTAATTTAGAATTTAAAATTTTAGTCTGTGTATTTTCTCTACTCAAACTTAAGGTCTTGTCTGTACCACATGGAACTTATTGTTAAAGTAGGCGCCTTCTATGTCCTAAGCCTCCCCATATATGTTCTCAATAATTTCTCCAATTTTCCCAACATTTCTCATGAAGTTCTCTCTGAACTGCTTGTCTGTGATTAATTTCTCATCGTGGTATTTTATTCTGAATTCTGTTGTTCCTAGCATGGGGTATGAATCGAAGAGGCCTGCGCCTGCGAAACCTGGGAGATCCTCCGAGTTTGAATCACTTCTGAAGATAAAACCGTTTGCTTTCAATCCAATTGGTTTTTTTTTAAAATAAGAGTAACCGGTAAAATTCCTTAAATTAGTAATATGAAAGTGTCTTTGTCAAATTCATAAAGCTTATAAGGGGGTGGGAATCTTTTTTACAATATTTTACATTTTAAAATGGCTTGTTTGGATATGCATTGACAGCTGGTTATTGAGTAGATTTATTAAAAGTAAAACTGAAAGCCTGACCTGGCATCTGACTAACTAAAGCTTCTCCCATACCCAAGCAACTTTCAATGTAAACTTCGTTGTCTTCTCCATTAGTTGGGTTAGTGGTGTGAATTTCAATATGATAATACAAATAAATTTCAATATGATAATACAAATAAAAATCCTAATCTTATAATATAAATGTCATTAAATGTATGAATAACATAAGCGTACTCAGCTGGCACAACTTTTTGAACTAGCACTGCCATATAAACTGAATGAAGAGTTAAATAATAAAAAAAGATTATTTCAGGAAGCTATTAACCTAAAAAAAAATCAATAATCTCTCATAAAAGGTTGTAAGCATTTAAAATATGCTTTTTTATAGAGTAACACCGATTTTCTTGGTAGCTAAGAAAGCTCTCTCATTGAATTTGCTAGCCCACACCATTTTGATGGTTTTCCAAGCCAACTCAAATTCTTTAGCTGGAATACCAAATTCAATCAATTAAGTCTTCATATATGAATGATTGTCATCCTGTGGGCTGAAATCTAGCTTCATGACGAGATCTTTGCACTTGAATAAAATTCTGTTCATTTTATCTACGTTTTTTACTTTGACGAGTCTATCTATCAATTTATCGATTTACTCTTTTATTTGGGGGTGTAGTCCTAAGGTGTATTCCATCATTTTGAAGGGAATGCAGCCACTTTGGGGTAGTTCAATCCATTTATCTAAGTTATCTTTCAAAACCTTACTTTATATATAATAATGGGGCTTTGCTAGTGATTTTAATTTCCTCATTTTTCAAATACTCTATTGTAGATAATCACTTATTTACTTTTAATAATTAAAACCTTAATGTTGTTACTCTTAGCTCCCATATTATACTTATTGAATTCATCTAACTGTAAAAATGACCTGGGGAAGTCAGGTGGAACTGGAATGTTTTTCGCGCTATCAATAATTGATTAGAGAATAAGGGAACTTGAAGCTCTTCTGGTTATGGGAGTGTTGGGATTTTACTCTTAGAACCTCACATTGTGATTTTCTGATGTCATAAATATATGCTTGCTTTAATGATATTAATTATCTTTTGGATAATTTAAGACTAATTTCTTGGCCTGGTTGTTTTTAAAAATTTTTGAATCTCTTTAAAAATGGTTTTTATGTAATTTAAAGAGATTGCCAACCATTGAATTAAGTTCGTTAATGTGATTATCAGCAAATGCTACTGTGAACATTACTTTCAAGTTTCTGGCTCTCACACTTACATGTGCCAAGACATCTGGGTAGTCAGTGCTGTCTACAAGAACTAAGGCTTAGACGTTTGCTGGCACCTCTTCCTCGCCTGTTATTTTCTCACACAAAAGAATATCACTAAAATACTTAAAATTTTACATTAAAAACTATTATTAAAATGCTTAAGAACTCAATGATTAACTCTATATAACAATTCACCCATCGTTATAGTAATATAATTTAAACCTTAATATCATTTAAGAATAGTCCTGCGTTCATAATTGTGATGCATAACTTCAGTTAAATGTTTGACTTTCTCTACATATCCCCTACTTCCATGAGATCTCCCTTAACTGATAATTAACCAATCTCCTTACAATATTTCGAATTAGATCATCATAATTTCTAGTTAAATTCAAGTATAATAATTGGATTACACTATATATAAACTCCAACATGAGCACAGCTTCTGATGTGTGGGTCAATTTTCTTTAAAATCATACTTAGACTGAAAAATAAGGTTCCTCTGATTAACTCTTCTGCGAAGATTTTGTAGGCGTAAGGTTCTAAGTTAAATGCCTATCCTAGCATTTCTGCTTTAAAATTATAAATTAATAATGTTATTAAATTGCTAAACGAAATTATTTCAAATGTTTTATTACATTACTAGAATACAATAATATATTTTGTTGCTTCATTTTTTGAAGTTCTAATTTATTTTGGTAATTTTTCAGATGTTATTTTACTTACAAATAATAATTATAGCTAACTTTATAAAAATATAAAGAAATATATAAATTGCTTTGGTTTGGATTAGATTCATGTATTGATCATTTACTTCTCCAAGAGATGACTTTACTCTATCGACCACGGATTTTATTAAAAATCAACAAATTTATTGATTTATAGATTTATTCCAAAAATTAATACTTAAGTAACATCAATTTCAATTTCTAATGTTAGTAACTATATTCTTTTTTAGATTTAAGTTTCCTGGCATTATCTTCATTCATGTTCTTGGAATTGCTCTATACCAAGAAATCCCAGTCTTCCTTAACCACGCCAAGCTCCTCCCACTTGTATGAAAGTGACAAGTTACTCATAATAATTGCTGCTTCTCTGATGTATTGTTCAAATCCAATGTCTATGTGCATGATCTTTTCAGTCAGCTAACGGAGATATCCCTCAAGAGCAACATCTAAGAAGATAGTTTTATATTTAAATGCATAGTAAAAGTTACCTGAAAATACTTGACCCCCCCTTATTTGTTGAAAGGATACATTCAAAATAAGTAAATCAGGATCTTGGTAAGATAAAATATCGAATTGTTTGTTAAGAAGAGGACATCCTTAAGTTTTCTTTGATTGTTCAGGTCTAGATGATGTTAGTTTAAGTTGAATCTGAGTTTAGACACTCTCTCCATTTATCTTAAAATATCGTGATCGTTGTAGTTCCCCAACAAATCATCAATCATGCCTTTGGTGTCACCTCCTAAGTGTTGCTTAGCTTCATTATAATAATTTTAAACTATCCATTTTACAACTGTAACTTATTAGATTGAAATAAAATTTGGTTATACTGAGAATTTAGAGATCTCCACTTGAGTGCATTTCCTTAAGAATTTACAAATATGCTTCAAATGATCCAATAGCCTCAGGTTTGTACCAGGGTTCAGTAGTTATCTTTCTTTCATAGCCTGCTAGTCTTTCTTTGGTTATACCGTTTTGATTCAGAACTCTCCAGTATTCACTCATATTGCCTCCTGATTTCAAGTATGCCAGTAATCCTTCACATAAACCATTTTCACAATTAAAATGCAATTAAATATATAATTGAGGAATCGTAAAAAAGAAATATCCATAAACACGAAGTTATGATAAAAAAACTTAAGTAAAAATTAGCATTTTGAAATTTATGTAGATATCATCAGGAGTAGTATTGTTATGCAGCTTTTAATGCCATTACTCATAAAAATGCCCAGCAGTCTCTGATATCTTATGAGCATGCATAATGTGCAATATTTCATCTCTGACTCTCTACCCGTTGCCCGCTCCTTTACCAATCATTGAGAGCATGGACCTCAGCAAATCAGCAGAAGTTAAGAATTAATCTCTGCTTGCTTGACTGTTTTTCTTGGTTAACTGAACGAATTAGTTCACTATTTCGTCTGTGAGACATACTTAAGACCATTGCAAGTCTTTTGGCTTGGTGTTGTAGCTCTTTTACCAGGTTAACTGTTTTGTGAAGCTGAAACGTAGCCATATGTACAAGTAGGCACTAAATAATAATTAGAATAAAACTCATGTAGACTTACACGTGATCCCTATTCTCTTGATCAATCTTTTAGCTCAACATATCCTTGCATATAATTATAAGGTATCCTAAAAAAGGGGAAAAATAATGTAATCTAAATAACTTTATCATATTTAATAGCATCTTTAGTATCTGTGCATAAGTGTCCAAGATCCCTAGAAAAATCATGATAAATTACTATTGTTATACTTACATATTCTACTTCACATTGAATAATTTCTCTAACAACATCTCCAATCTTACCAGTTGGCATGTTTTTGTTATGATTGATATATTATTATTATTTATATTAATAACAAACCATTTTGTATTTAATTAAAATTAACTATATATCATATAAAATACATAATTTTATGAGAAGCAGCGGCCTCTTCATGATGTTGCTCTGGTTCAATTTGGAATTTGACATGGTAATCCTTGCCTCCATTATTATGCCATCTGTTCTTCTTCTATTCCATAAGCACATAGCTCATAGATTTTAGTGGAGTCTCCATGTCCTAGATCCATGAGAAATCCATGTGAATTGATCTGTACTCTGGCAGTGAATTGTCCATTTGGAATTAACAAAAAATACAATCATATTCATCAGATAAGACCTTAAAAAGAAGCTTATAGTCATTTTGATGTAGAATTTAGTCTGACAGGCTTTGCCATCACTCCATCTTTTAGTGTCGATAGGAAGATATTTATCATCTGGAGCAGTCCACTCCCCTGAGGCTTTCTTGCCGACACCCCAATGCAAAACCAAGTCATCGTTCTTATCCTTGAATTCAGCAATCAAGTCCACCACATACTTGTTAGTAATCTGAATCTCTTCGTGGTCTTCAGTATCACTCTCGTTGTTCTTCTCCTCTTCTTCATTATGATTTTATGTTCCATCTTCCTCCTCTTCATCATCGTAATCATCTTCAGAGATATCGCTGATGTTCTCTTACTTCTTGGAGGCGCTCTTATTCGCCTGCTCTCTGGCCTGATGCTCCTCTATCAGCTGCCCTTTCTGATCGAGCTTCACATAGTTCACGAAGACATTCACTCTCAAGTCGTTGTGTACCTAGGAAGGAAGTGAGGTTAAAATACTAATACTGAAATGATGTAGGTAAAAAATTGAAATGGAAAGTAATATTCTGTGATTAGCTAAGATTTTATATTCATGCATTTAAACTTTTCTACTGCATGCTTATAACTTAATTTTTTCATAGTTGCTTATTTAAGAGTGGTTTTCTTAAGTTTTTTGTAAAACACTACAATTACTTATGAAATAATTATGATAGACCCAACTTAATTTCATAAAATTCATAGTTATACCTGGTATTATTCATTCATGAAGTTAGCACTCTGCTTAAGTTGTTCCATTCTCTGAGTTATAGGCACATTAGCATGAGAATGATATTGTTCATCTAACTTGAGACTCTGTTCGAAGTGATTTTGGTCTATATGACCATTTGTTTCAGCAAGATTATTGCGACTTTCCATATTAAGATTTTAGAATTTAACTATACTAACTCTAAATAATAATAATAATATATTTAAGTTATTATATCAATTAATAGTTTATTTTTGGGAATTGTGTACAAATAAAATTTTGATTATGTATTTTTTTTTATTTTATGGGGAAGGGATATTCATTCAAAATTCGATAATAAAAATAAACTCAATTGATAAGTTTGTAATTTAAGTTAAGGAATCAATCTAAGATATGAGTGAAAATACAAATTGGATCATATTAAGATTTAAAGATTAAACTTTTATATGAAAAAAATTAAAATTGTTAACTATTTTATATCAAACTCT
This sequence comes from Oxytricha trifallax, assembly GCA_000711775.1. NCBI lineage: Eukaryota > Ciliophora > Spirotrichea > Sporadotrichida > Oxytrichidae > Oxytricha > Oxytricha trifallax. The sequence continues at coordinate 32,418 of ARYC01001710.1, forward strand.
CTGTAAAAATTAAAATACTTATAACCTTATGGAAAACTGAATTTAGTTAGTTAGATTTTTGTATATTAAATTAATAATTTTTTGAGGGGTTATAGAAATGCTTTTCCCTACATTTAACATTATTTTGTTGCATAATTTCTTACTACAAATAGTTTAGTAATTTTCAAGTACAGCTGTTATTCAGATTTCAATATTTAAAATTGAAATTAATTCCCAGTGCTTAAAAGTTTCAAGGATTCGACCTATAAAACTGAATATATTTAAATTATAAGGGAGGTCATGTAAAAGTTTTCTATGGTATATTTTTCATTTATATTAATCTAGCTTATTATAAATCAAACCCTTTAACTAGAGAGCCATTCTAAATATATATTATTCTTCCCATTTTCTTGGGAAAATATAAAATCTATAAATATTTTTAAGCCAAAGTAAGCTAACTAATTATTTTAAAATCATGCTTATTTAATACTAGTTACTAATATTTATGTTCATATTTTGATCTCTACGTCTGAAGATAGAGCTGTCGATGTACTCTAAGATTAATTAGCATTGAATTATTTCTACTTTTCAGGCATTCTATGTTGATTTCTAATTTTATCTTCAATCATATCTCTGTGGAGACTACCTCCGCTTTGTAAGCTATTCTGAATTATCTGCATTTATTGTTAGATTCTAGCACTTGCTTTGCTTGATGTAGTAATTCCACTATTCCCATTCAAACCATTTCTTTATTATGATTTAGAGCGTCTTGGAGGGTTTTAAGTCGGTCTTCTAAATTCACGTTCTTTCGTCTTCTTTTTGAAGACTGAGGGCGTTGGGACATAAAGGTTATCAATCACTTCTTTGAATTTTTCTTTCGTTACTTAGCTTAGACTAAGAATTGCATTGTTGGAATTACTGGTATGAATCATAGAAGTAGAGAGTTACAAGGAATTGTTCTTGAAATTTATATTATCTGGTACATAAACTTCTATAGGACCTTGATTATCAGAATTGACTTCATCACTCAATTCATTCAATCTTTCATTGTAATTTCCACGACTTGAATTAGAGCCAGGCTTTGTTAATCTTTCCTCAGCTAGTGCTTTCATATAGTCGACATCTACGATAAATTACGAGGCTCTTATAGGGGAATTACATCTATTTTCATCAATTAATCTGTTCAAACTTTAGCTTAAGGTATTTTTGCGATTGTAACTGAAAGAATTTAGGGAGTTTTACTATTCAATGCGAGAAAACTCATTTTTATTATTTAAATTGACGCTTTACCTTTTTATCAAAGAGTCAAGCTAATTTTCCATTTCTATATCTTTTGGAGCAATCTGTGAAACTTTAGCCTTTGCTTTCTCATTTAGTATTATTTTTTCATTTTGAATAATATGAGTAACTGTTAAGGGAAATTCCACTACCTTTTAATTTTAGCTGCTTTGTCTATCTTTGCTCTTAGAAAGGAAATTGTCAAGTAATAATGATTGAGAAACTCTAGAATGTTCTGATTGTTTAAATCCAATGTTTAGGTTAATCTTTTTTGAAGGACTTTACTTTTATGGCTTTTCTATAGTTATACTTTTGGTTTAGTCTTTCTGTATATCTTATTTAGATTAGTTGTTTTAGGCTTTTTCTTATAAGAAAGTCTAGGATCTTCTCATTTAAAATATGTTTGATTGTCTACTCTTATTAAGATTAAGTTGCTAAGCTAGGTTTATATCTTTATTCAACGTACTCTGAATGTTCTTTTCAGTCTCTTTTAGTTAAGATTGATAAGAAGTAGTATTTGGTGACTTTAGTAGCTCATTAAACCCTGAGCTAGGTAAAGCTTTAAGAACCTTTGGCACTTCAAGCTTATTTTAGGTGTTTAAAGACAAATGATTTTAACTTCTTTCATGATTCAGCTAGGATTTCTTGTTAAATGACTAAACACCAATTAAATTGTCACTTCTCTATCTCCTTAGGCACTCAGGACTCTGTGAAAAATTGCCTAAATTAGACGATTATAAAAGTCTATCAAATTCAAGCTTGCTTTGGTCAGGGTTAAGCAAAGACTTTCTTACTCTATATATACCATTACTTTAGTTGGGTAGTATAAGATCATCAAATTGGTTGCTTCTTAAACTTTTGCTCCTGCTTTTTTACTCATCATCTTCTGAATCTTTAATCCCTATCTCATCACTGGAACAAGCTTTCTTAAAGTTAACTTTGTTCTTTTAGATAATTATTTTCCTCTAAGCGCTTGAAATTGCTAGATTTTCAATGCTTAGAGCATTATTTGAAGATTACCTTTCCAAATCATCATCGTCACTCTCTGAAGACTAATTAAGTTACTCGCTTATCAAACTTTCTCTTATTATCTAATTTTCATTAAACTTTATGTTTAACTTTTAGTCTAAATCGAAAGATTATGGAATTTTTTGCTTTTTCAAAGCTGGATCTTTATCAAATGTTTTGCTTAGAATTGATTGTGACTTGATATCAGACTTCTGAATATAAAATAAATTGCAAATATGAAGAAAAAAAACCCGATATACTTATAAATTGCTAATAGTTAGAAGTAAGACTGTTTCTTCCATTACCTTCAAATTTCTTAATTTATCCAATGATCTCTCTTTTCTGATTTTAGGTGTTGAATTGTATGTGCTCAATTTATCTTTATTGTTAGATCATTGGCCCTGAACTCTTCATCAAATTGCTATCGAAATAAAATATACTGTTTTAGTCTCTCTTAAGTTCTCCGACGGTTTTTCTTATAATCACTGAGTTTTAATTTTGGGATTTTTGTTAATTACTTTGAGTTTTAACTGCAGTGGAATTTGCAGTTTCAAAATTTAAATGGGATAAATCATGTTATTATCGCTTAAATCTCGATATTTATGGAAATTACCTAATTTTTAGATTATAAAAAGTTTGAAAATTATTTTTATCAATCTATTTAGTGTATTAAGAAGAAAAATAAGTATTTATTAATATTTAAAATACATAGGTATTTAAAGAGTTATTTTAAAAATAATATAAAAATACAACTAGCTATAATTAAATTTATCAATTTACCAATGAATTTATTGAGACAAAGAATTTATTGCAGCAAATTTATATTTATAAATTAATAATCAATATCCAATTTTTATATTATTCAACAATATTTAGATTTGGCGCTTGAATTTAAATTTGAACTTTAATGATTTTTGGAGTAGATAGTAGCTTAGCTTTTTACATCAGTGCTCATAAATTAATAATTGAATTGATCATGATCAGTTGCCATTGGAGATTAATATGGAGACCCCATTGACACTTCATGAAGATTATTTAGTTCAGAAATTTACATTGGTCCAAGATGCTTAGTTGAAGCATTTGTAGGGCTCCTTGAGAAGGAATTTTAGCGATTTATTGATTCTTTCTTAATTACGAGGACGTTTCTCTTCTTATGATTAGTAGAACTACTTTGAGTTTAAGATTTTAGCTATTAATCTTCTAAAGTTCTCCCTCTTTTAATGTGATCTTTTAAAATAAAAATGATGGGAAAATTTAATCATAAGCTTAAAGAAACGGAATTTATACTATGATTGCTTTTTGATTAATTGAAAAACTTGTAATATAAAATTTACAATTATATGATAAAAGCTCTTTTAATTAAAAGAGAAATCTTATTGAGCAAGTATTGGATTTTGCAAATCAATATGACTTTTAATGTGATTGGTAGTTTCTATTTCACTTTTCAAATCGATGATTGTGTAAACAACTGTTTATTTTAGATTATTTATTGAGTTTCGTTCTGAATACTTCTAATTGATGCCGCTATATTCATCCCTCATGAATGGATTCGAACTTAAATATAATTAATTAATAGCATTATATTCTATAACTTCTATAATCAATTGTAATTTGCTTTAAACCAAATGTATTCTTAAAGTTTATCAATAACTATATATTTTTGTAAACTAAAAACTTAATTGTGATGAATTAGAGTTATTAGGTTGAATTGAATTAGCAGAATTTTACTGCTAAAAATTACTATTATCACTTCGACTGATATTATTTTTGCTGTTTGAAGCATTTTTATTTGAATAAATTAAATCAACATCTCTCCTGTTGCTCCCTCTGCTTTGACTATTATAGCTGTAACTGCTAGATGATATATTATTTTGTTATTTTTATTGAATATTTTACTGTTTTTGCATCATTTGTACCTAAAATGGATTTTATTAATGCTTGGTCATGTTTGCGAAGTAGTTTGTGTTGCTAAACATTAATAAAATATGGTTATGGGGTTTTGGGGTTAAAATAATTAAATAATTTTATTGCTAATGCCGTAAATAGAGTAATCTCCACTATCTTATCTCCTCGGTAGAGTCTTTGCACTTTAAGCAAATGTGGGAGAATTTATGAATTGCTGAGACTACTATTATTACTATGACCTTTGTAGATAAGAATTTCCTTCAAATTATTTGAAATAATTTCTTTTTTATATTTATACTATATACAATTTGGGATAATTGAGATAATAAATAAGTTAATTGAGTATGAAATATTATTTTAAAAGAATGCGGCTAATCTAGAGGTAAAGTTGGAGTCTGGTAAAAAAGTTTATTGAAATCCTGCATTTAAAAAGTTGCAAATAAATAAAATTCAATTTAATTATATTAATTTCTATATCTGTTTGCATTATCGACTCTTGCTCTAAATATGTACTATTATATATCATTGAGTAATTTTAAAATAGATATTCTAAATGAAATTAAAAGTTTGACTAGATTAATATAAAAATTAATATTTAAACTTATTCCAACAAAATAACTTCTCTTAATGCTTGACTGTTTCAAAAATATTTAATGAAGTTTTAACCTTATTTCTTTATCTTTAATTCTATTTTTCCCTTTTAATTTTTATATCAGGTATATATAGATTTAATTTATACATTTTCTATGCTTGATATTAAAACCTCTGAAATAAAGTCATTGTTATATTAAAGTCATGGTCCTCTCAAAGTAATCACAGATAAGATTTGGGTATCTAATTCTGACACTCTCATAACTGACTTTACATGGTTCAATTTACCTACCGTTCATTTCCTGGAACCATTCTATAGTACATACATAGCCACAGTTGCTAGGGGTTTCGGGAGACATCCTCTCTATTTTTCTTACTTTTCGAGGAATTAGCTGTTTATCTTGGAATATTTCATCTTCGTGAATTTGGTCTTCGTTCAATAAAACTGGCAATTAAGGAGTTGGCTTAGTTTTTTCTTTAAGAAATAAACGTAAAAAGGCTTAAACAAAATAATATAACTTAGTTCTCTCTATCAAAATTTTTATAATGGGTTTAATAAAAACACTATTTCTTCATGTCTAGTTAGCTTATTGCCTAAAATTATAGTATCGTTTTCTCTCCCTGTATAACCCCCTCCTCTTCTAGTGCTTGTAACCTTAGACTTTATATCAGCTGCTAATTTTTAAGCAGGCTTCTTGCCACTTCTAGTTGCTTTTCTTGGCTTACCTTCATCATCATACATTTCGTCTTCTTCATCAACGAAACTGTAGTCAATCTCATTTATAACCTTAATTTTATTGTTTAAATATACAATTTGACCAAAATTACTAAGATTTACTCTAGAAATAAAGGATATATGATTTATCTCACAATTTTCTATGTCCTTTTTAATATAATTAAACTCATAATTCTTCTCTCCCGAATACTTCTTCTTGCTCTTAGCATTAAAAGCCTTCTTAGCATTTTGTTACATCTACAATTCTCTTTCTTCATTTTTTTGCTTCAATGCGAAGAACTTTTTCCCCATGATTGTTTCACCGCCACCCTACAAACCGCCATTTATGAAATTCCCATCATCATCTCCTGAAGATTAATCTTGATCTGATGCGCTCTTCTTGACTTTATATATATTTTAAAATTAAATATTACAAGCAATTTTAATTGGTATTTTTGTAAAGATTTCATTAGTAAATTACCTGCTTTAAAAAACAATTAAAACTTGACTTATTTGTTACTAGCTTACTATATTTTACGATTATTGGAATTATTGTTAATTTTCAATGGTTCATCAAAGATCAAATCCTAATCTTCGTTTTTATTAAAAGCATTGAGTTTTTTTGGGTAGTATAGTTTAACTTGCTCTGCTGTCAGAAAAACTTCACTCGTATCACAATTCACACATACATATTATGTTTTTCCATTTTAATCTTGTTAAGTTCTAACTATCTCAAGAATATAGGGGGGTTCCTGGAAGTCTTAAGGATTTTCCATTGGCTTATTTTGACTTTGAAAAATATATTGACGAGATAAATATATAAAAGTCAAACTTTTATTTGGAAATGATTAGTTATAAGAAGGGGGCCATTTACTAAATGTAATAATAAAATTTTAGTTTTATTTCTTGCACCTGACCTCCTGGAACTTTTACTTCTTGAATTTTGCACTTCATCTTCTGACATTTAAACATCCTCATCATTTTCATGATCTGATGACTAAGCACAAACTTCAGAAAATTCAGATTCTTCTTCAATTTTAATTTTCTATTAGTTCTTTGTGTTTCTTGTGATATTGGTTTATTTCGACTATGTCGCGCTTGTCTTGGATTTATTCATTAAAATTATTGTATAATTATATAAAATCAGCATCATACAAAGTTATAAAAACTTACATTAAGAAAGCAAATTAATCCATTTCACTCTATTAAGGGTAATTAAGTATTGATTTATTATAGTAGATAAAAAGATAATAATGGCAACTGACGAAAAAAAGCAAACAATTAGAGATAAAGTTTAAAGAGAATCGCTTGAGTTAGGTAAAAAACAAAGATTTGGGATGTTTTCTATTCCAATATCAAATGCTATTGGTGATAATTCTTATGATTAAGTAAAGACATTTAAGAAAGGGCCAGAACCAAGAAATTTCACAACGAATTTTGCGAAAAAAGGACAAATAGATACTGTATTGTTTTCAAAGCCTGACTATATTACAATTGGGGATCCGTACTAAGAACCACTTAAATAACAAATGAAAGGTTCCAAATCCACAGCCAATATAAAAGGTGTGCATCAATTTAACTTTCAACCCGCGAAAACCTTTCAACGTAAAGTGAAATCTGATTATGAATACATACCTGAATACAATGAGAACACAAAATCTAGGAGAATGCCAGGTGGTGTAGTAGTTCTTGAACCCAAGAACTTTATGACTAGTCCCCCTAAGAGGGGATAGGTGGGCAAGTAAACAACATTTAGTGGGTAAATTGAATACCTACCAGATCCCTATGACAACAAAAGATAGTTAGAGAAGATAGAGCGACTGCAACACTTGAAGAAAATTCCTCACAAACCTTTCACTTAAAAAGTGATAGGGAAAGAGACATTTTCAACAATTTAAGATACTTATGGAGGAAATTTCCCACTATCTCCAGAAAAAATACAGCGTCAGTCTAAATTTGAAGTGAAACATGATGTTCCATTTATGCCTTCGAATTATCCAAAGAAAGGCTATAATAAAACAATAGGCAAGTTTCCAGAGTATAAAGAGGACCCTCAATTTACATATGATTTATATATTATAACATAGCATTAAATTATTACGACCCAATAATAGAAGTTAATAGAAAGAGATAGTCTGTAAATGAATAAGCTCATTGGAAACCCACTTAGAATAGTTGGGCAGTCACCTCTCCATCGATAAAATCCCAAAATAAAAATTAAAACAATGAACTTCCCTCAATCTTTAGATTAGGAAATGCTTAGTGACTACTACTTTTATTTATATTTTATCTGATGCAGCTTGATTATTTAATTTCATTAAAAATTTTACCTTGCTATTATTTCGATGTTTCTAAGCTTATAAAAAGATCTAAGATAGAATAGAATTTTCTTTTGTCTGATAAAACCCCAAAGCTATTATTAACAAGATTTGGGTGACTGGTAAAATTTATAAAGATAGATAAAATTATTATTTAAAATTTGGTGGCTTTAGGATTTTTAAAGTAGGGCTAGTAGTAGTAGTAGTGGTAGTATAGGGTTTTACACTAAAGCTACCAAAATGACGAGATCGCTTAATTAATTATTATAGCTTGCTCAACCCCTATAATAATTCTTTTGAAATCCAGAGGAAAACATGAACCCCATCTATGACCCACCTTCTTCTCGAAATTCACAACCCCATTTGCGAGCAAGACGTCCCCGAGTCGCCGACTAACTAAACCCAGGATCTGCTGCTTGACAATCTTGAATTTGACGATACCCTGCTAACAAGGACATCTTTCAAGCAGGGCCTAAACATTCTCCTGAGCAACATTTAAATAGCGAATAGAAGTCATGGGCCTCTCTGACACGTGGTTAGTAGCATTCTTGGCACGTGCTCCATGCTCTCCTATTCAAAATGGGGAAGGAAGATGGCGGGCGCCATATTGTATGCTCTCATGATGATTCAACACATTACCAAACCATGGGAAACATCTTGGATCCTACAACAGATTTCTCGCTACCCCTCATCAGGTAAGCTTAAACAATAGTATTTAATAGCCGGCTTTAGGGAAGGAGCACAACGAAACCTATTAGACTATAGCAGCAATGAGTGTCTGACTCCCAGCAAATTTCTCATTAATCGCAACTGTCAGGACACCATTGATTGGGAGCCGCCAAGCCTGGAAAGTCAATGCGTGTCCCCTAAGTCGTGCCTAATGGAAAGATAGCTGAGTCGCGAAATTTGCTTTGATAACAAATAAACAACATTTAAAGAGGCCATTGAAACAGAGTCTTAACTCTCGCATTTCTTGCCATAGTTGGTTGTACCTATTACAAATGAATTTAAATGGAATAGCATTCCAGGGGTGCACTGGCCTTAACTATATCCCTCTTGTGCAAAAGCACTAAACTCTTGTACAAAAGCACTAAACTCTAATGCCTTACGCTAAGCAAAATCTATATTGCTCTAGTGCAAATGCTATTTGACTTAAAACCTTCTAATTCAGGATTCCAGGCACCCTGCTATCTAGCTGTGCTACTAGTCTCTTAGTCGGCCGGGCTGGTGAAAGATTACCCATGGAGGATTGAGAAGATACCTAAACAGCTTAGACAGATGGGGGTTTAGACAACACATTCCAAGATTTTTTGAATATTCCAGATTGCTATCGTCACGTGGCAATGAAGTTGACTCCTTATCTCGAAAGTGGGAACAGTTGGCTGTGCAGGGATTTGTAACTTACTAGAACAAATCATGAGATCTTGATTGAGGTAATATTCATCTAAAGTTCATTCTCAAAAAAAAGGACCAATTTGCCTGCAACAAGGCATGTGAAAAAATCACTATCAGAAAATTCCGATGTGAAAAGTCATCAAAATTTGCTTTTACAACCAGCTTGAACGAGCATCGAGGAGCGACCTGGATATAACAAGCAAGATACTGGAGCTAAGAGCTGAGCTGGATAAACTGAAGGTGCTGTCCTATCACACAAAGTACCTGAGTGGGATCGACGAGGAATACCACTCTGAGGCAATGATCGCTCTCGACTGGGCTTGCTTGTAGGCAAAATCTGCTCGCTTGGTGGTATTTTGGCAGAACTTTTAGACTACTGTGTAGATGGATCTGGTCAATTGGGGTATCAAGTTCAACTCGAATGATGTCAAGAAGAAGGTGGGAGGGCTCATGAAGCAGAGAATAAACACGATTGTTCACCGATTAGGCAATAAGACTTGATCAAACTAATAATGAGCTCCCGGCACATCCCCTTGAAGTTCATCCTCGGGTTCAAGACCGCTCTCACAAAGAACTACCGTGGATTCATTGACCAGCGAAGCTAAGAAATTCTGACCTATGGATGGAGCAAGCGACGAATTCAAGGATTTGTGAAATCGAGAGGATGGAACAGCTTATGACTTTGAGAGAGAGATTGGCGAATTTGTGAAGTGATTTAAAAGGAAATAAGTTTCAAGTAATTGCATTTTGAATAATTTATATCGTCTATAAAAACTTGTAAATAATAGCTTTGGGGTTTTAGAAATATTTGGAAGATTTGAATAAACTTTGTTGATAGATTATATATAATTTACTAGATATTCAATACAAAAGCTCTTTATATAACATATTTTAAATATTTGAATGTTTTATTCATTCATAGCTGTAATTGTTGTTATAACTCATCACTTATGACTGTAGGCCTTGCATTGGCATGTGCTTAATTAGTATCAACTGAAGGTATGATATTATTGTTCCTTTGATGTGGCTATTATTATAACTCATCACTTATTACAATTGGAAGTTGGGTATTGATATGTGATTAATCAGTATTAACTTGAGGGATAATATTGCTGTTCCTTTGATGGCAAAATATTCTATTGCACAAAATTCATTAAATGAAATATGTCAAATAGCATTTTACAAAATACTTTTTTGATGAGCTCTTGCTCCTAATTGATCGCTGCTTCTTGGAACAATATTTCCGCTATTTCTCTATGCATTCACTGCTGCATTTCGATTGCTTCTAGCCCCACCCTAACTGTTACGCAAATTACTGCTATTGTCTGAACCTCCATTTCTCAGATTAGGTTGAGTCCTGAAGCTCTCCACCCTCATTTCAGTATTCTAACTTGCTTAATTTTATTGATTGAGTGCATCTTAATCAACATTCTCATTCTAATTTATAGGGTTGTCAGACTATGGTTGCCTTATGTTGCTTAAGTCACTACTGGAGTCGTTAGGATTGCTTTAATCTAGGACGCTGTTTCTGGGGGGAGCTTGGATTTATAAGAATTGGGGACCTTGCAAGATTTATAGCTATGGCTGGTTTGCAAATAAACTACAAAATTATAGTATCATATTAAATTTATTCGTCATTTATACTAATTTAAGAAACAATTGCAATCGGCTCATTTTATGGATTTGGACTAAGGTCTTACCTGCAAGTTGGGCAATCTGGTTTATCAATTTTGTTCTTGATCCATTCCATAATACATTAATCATGAAAAATGTGATTACAGCGCATCTATCGCACTTGAGCTTCTGGCTTGTACTCTTCAAAGCATATGACACAGTCCGTTTAGTTTTATTTATTCTTTATATGAATTGATTTGCGAAGAAAATATAACTCTTCAAATATTTCAATCAAATGAAAAGGTTTTTTTTAACATTTCAGATAAATAAAGGATATCTTAATGATGAAAATTTTATTATTTTCATATTATTTAGTTACCCTTGTTTATGATGTTAGAGTAATTTGTAACAGGGTAATATTTCTCAAAAGCAACTACCAATCTGGACAATTCCTGCTCGTTTCTCTCCTGTCTCTATATATGAATGGCCTGCTGCTGTCTCAAATAGCTGGCTCTGCATATATACCCCTTTATTCTCAAGATTATCAAGCATATACACACCAGTAAAGTTATCAGAACACCACCGAATACTGCAAACACCAAGATATTTCTCATAAATTATGTGATTGTTTTATATGGAAAGATATCATATTATCTTTGTAATGATAACTTATCACAAGATGAAAGGGTTGTATTTATTATCATTGTATATGTAGCATATATAGCTAAACTTCTTACTGTAAGTATCAGGCACAGATTCCTCATTAGAACAAGAATAACAATTGAAGTCAATTTAATGTTACTCATTTTATTTCATTTATAATTAATATGGAAATTAGTACCTTTTATATGTTGAAGTCACCAACTTGATATTCATTGGGGTTGCAGGGCAAACATTAATTGAGTTGAGGGGAGTAGTAGCTCTGATAGTTACAAGCAGTTATTCCATAGATAGTATCAAACTTGCTGAACATCATCATGAAATTATCATCATAAGATGCGATATTCACATATACTATATTCATTATAAGCAGTCATCAATTATTCATGCTGAAAAAAACAGCTGATAAATAATGTTAAGAACATTTTATAAAGAAATTCAGCTTGCCACTGTTATTCGCGTTCATGAAAGAATCGATGAGGATTGTGTCCAGGGAAATTTGCTGATTCTTGGGATCTAGGGAAGGGTTTATATAATTTAAATATTAATGCAATTACTAATATATTGGCATTTATTTAATCTATAAATGATTTATAAATTCATAATGATTATTTTGCATGAAAATCTAAATTTAAATATATTTATATAAAAAACTAGTATAATAAAGATTTTATGCACATAAAAACAAGATAGAATACTATTATATGTTATGTTATACTTGCATGTGAATAAATAATTATTTGAAAATTATTCGTATAATTATATAGATATTTTTCTCAATATACCAAATTAATCATTTAATTTATATATATATATATATATGATACTATTATTTGACACTAGGTTATAGATGATCTCAATATATGAAATTGAAAACACAGGTAGCTGCTTGACTGAAAATATCTGGAGTTGCAGCCCGTCTGGACTGTCAATGACTTGCAGTTATTCACCAAATTGAGCACCTCGTTACGCTCCTCTGATTTCGAAGATTGGCGTGAGTGATGCACGCAAAAATATGTAAATTATACCCTAGTCGTTGTTGTAACTTGGACAAGATACTATCAGAAACAGCTGAGTTGCCTTTATAAATATTAAAAATGTCATAATTAAATATATTTAATATATATTAATCATATATCTACATAATCAGATTTACCATTACAATTGTTATTTTTATGCATATTTAAAAATTAACAATAAATTACTAAACACTTGATTAATAATAAATTATTCTTTTATATGTTAATAAATTTGCTTTATTTTATCCTTGAAGTAGGTAGCGCAATTAGCATACTATGCGATAGATATTTATACATTAGCTTGGAAAGATGAGACGTCTACTTTTTCCTCGATAATCCGGGGAGAAATTGGGCTTTGTGGATCTGCCGATACTGGCTTTTGTAAGAAATAAGTTTAAATGTAAGGATATAAATTAAAAAAAGTAAACTTCCAATTACAAATTATTAATATTAAAATAATAGGAGATTACTTTTATCAGGAAAAAACTCATAAAATGTTTATGAAATTTTTACACTTAAATAAGTGAACTAATTTTATCCAGAGGACAAGTCATTTTACATATCAAATATATATATAAAGAATACATTTTGGTAGTTTTATAATGATTTTATGAATATTATTAAGTCTGTGTAAACGGAAATATTGCTTGAAAGATTGTAAAGCATTGTGAAATCGTTAAACTGGTCTTTATTATTCACTCTAAATGTAGCGAATTTGCTGCTTGAGATATCTGGGAAATAAGCACATCAAAAATATTATATGAATAGTGCAAAATTTTACATAAAAATTTCATTAAAAAATAAGCTTGAACATGCAACATCTCATTTTCATAGTAAGCAGATTAAAATTAAACTTTCGTACTTTAATTATTAGAATTGTTGCTACTATAACAAATGTGTAATTACATAAATAATAAATGTATTTTCATAAACATAAATAATTAAAACTTATTTATGATTTTATATTGGAAGATGGTGTTCCAGATGGGTTTAGTTGATTAATGAGCTGATTCAAACTGACTTTATATTGTTTGTCCGATATTACTGTAATGGTGTTAGGCTGTGTGATAGTCATGGCCTGTCTTGACTCTATATCGAGCACTGGCTGACTTGAATTTACTTAAGTGCTGTCGAATGTGTACTTGGGTTTGTATTAATAAAAATGCTATAATACCTCATAGGTTTAATGGATTGATTGGAATATTTGACAGTGAGACTTTCTTAGTTGAAAACAGCTGTGTAACCGTCTTTGCAATAAATCGCATAGTACTCGCCCATTGCTATCATGCAATTTGTATTTCTCTTATCCAAGTTCTCTATCTGTCTTCACAAACAAATTAATAATATATTCTGATAAAACTATATACAAAAAGCTACATATTTCGAAATGTCTTGAGGAGATGGAATAAATTTTGTAGTTTTTAGTAAATTGGAGGAAAAAGAGTGTGACTACGAATAGCCGAAATAATATGTGTAAAGTGTTTTAATAAGCCATTATTTCAATGATAATATTGCAATGTTGATCTGATCTAAAATATTATATATTTACGCAATTATATACGGGTGGTTCTTATATATATAATATATTTGTTATTTATTAATCCTATAGTTATTATTAAATTTTCAAGAAAATTAAAATTCTTAACCCACGTTTAAAATTATAAATAAATAGAATTTCTTTTACGTTTTTTTACCGTAACTTCTTATATGATCAGTATATTAATATTAATTTAATCTAAAAATAGAATAAGTAAAAATAAAAAAATTGAAATTGAAATTATACACGGAATCAAATTAATATCATTAAAATATTTTGAAAATAATTTAATAGTAAAAAATTATATGTATCAACTGATTATGAACTAATAAAAAATAACAAAAAAAAATGCATAAAATTTTTACTTGGAAAAAATGATTTCATTCTCTTTAATATATTGTAAATTATCTATTATATTTAATATTTTTAGATTCAGTTTATAATAACTGACATTGAAATTTGATAAAATGGGAAAATGAGATATAGATAGAGAAAGATTATTTTACTATTTATCATTAATATGCAATTTTACTTGTCAAATTTATGTTAAGAAATCATTTAAAATTTAAAATTATTTACTTTTAAAATTAGTATAATAGTTGCTCAGTAAATTCCATTTAATTGTGACTCATAAGTAAATATAAGAAAACATTTTTTATGGTTTAGAATTTTATTTATATTGATCAAGTTAAACCATGATACCAACCGAATATTTAAATAATTTGAATTAAGATATTAGATTAAAATGTAATTCCTATTTAAAATTAAAGTATGTTTTCTAAACTTTTTTTACTTGAATTATGCTACGAAAAAGGTTAATCTTATTGAAAATTATTTAATATTTTAATATAAAATAATTAATTTTCAGCAATATTTAATCATTCTAGAGAGATATCTATGTTTTTTCTTATAAATCTATTAATATTGCAAAAAATATATTAAATTTAAATTATATTGCATTTTTTAAAGTAATATTTAATTAAATTTTTCAATTATATAATATGAAATTAATTTGACATTACAATTTTAAGGTTGATGTTTACATACTTTTAAAATGATTATATATGGTTCTCTAATAAGTCAGTAAATAGTTGTTAAACTATAGTGGCTATTTTATCATGATAATGTTTATATTTCATTTATTCATTGCTGCAAGTTGATGCTCTTATCAGCATATTTTAATTTCTTTATAAGGAAAATATGTATTTGATTAAGTTAAGTTCATTTAAAGGTATAATTGTAATAAATTTATCGAGTGTTTTTCTCTCAAATGAGGAAATAGTAATTTATGGTTGAGTATAAGAAGCAAGTGAATTCGTAGATTCTTTATTAAGTCTACTTGCGAAATTCTGAATCTCGTCTTGCAATTTGTCTCCTACGATCTGATTTGAGCTTTCAAATTTGATATGTTTTGCTGAGGCATTTCCACCTGGACTGCCCGAGAAACCGCTGGCATCAGAGAACTTCTCCAACTCTGAACCACCGTCTTCATGTGGTCCTTCGTGGATTTGGGAGCCACTGTTGTTTACGTGGTTTGTGCGCTTGGTACCCTTTGCGCTGTGCGTCTTTGACTTAGATTTGCTTGACGAAGAGAAAATCGATCTTACACTCTTGTTCATTCAATGAAAAAGTTTCATAATTTTAGTTAATAAATTTTAAGATTAAGATGGCAAGACTAAATACAAAAAAGAGCCTAAAATCATGTATACTTGTAAAATTAGGATTGTTTTCACTCTAAGAAATTCTTGTTCGAATTAGTGAAGTTTGTTTTTGTAGGATACTGGTTGTGCAGTTACTTGTCTGTTGAAACCACCAGTTTCTTTCATTCTATTCAAACTACCTGAAGATAAGCTGTCACCCTTCGAGTCATAATTATACGATAAAATTATGCACTCTATATATTCTGACTTTTATTACCCTTGAATTATTGCTTGCTATTATTTATTTTTGGCCATCGCATAAATTGTGAATGTTAAGGCTATCATGTCTCTGGTTGTTATGAGAAGTTTGGCGTTAATACTGCTCAGAGTTCAGACCACTAATTGTGCCCGCAAAGCCTCCTCTACCAGACCCTGAACCCCCATAGCCGCCTTTACTTCCGTGAAGTGAACCGCTGTGACCTCCCTAGCTAGAGCCGTCATCTTGCCCATTGTTAATTTTCCTCATGACTTTCTGGAAGAGTGAATCACTAACGACCTCTTCATCTTCGTCTTGATAGTCCTCTTCATCATCTTCCTGTGCTTCGTTGTGTTCATCAGCAGTTTCATCTCTCAAATTAAGATTCTTCATGGTTTGTTTGTTACGCTGATGATTTTGTAATTCATTCTCAGTATCATCATCTTCCTCATTAAATCATAACAATATAATGAATATATTCTTATATTTTTTGTAAAATTCCTCATTATAGCAGTCTTCCTCTTCAAAGAAAGAGGAGTCAGATTTCTTCTCATTGAATTTCTTCTTTGGTAATTGCTTCTTTGTATTTTTTGTAGTTTAGCGTTATAAAATATCATAATTTGCATTTTTTTAAGCATCATTATTTCTTGAAATAGTCTAAGGTACTTCCAATGATTAATCCTAGAATATATTTTATTACTCTAAAATATCAAGTTGCCCATTAAAATTAAAAATTAATAAATTTAGATTGTTTAAAAATAGAATTGATCTAAAGTATCTTCCGTTAAGGAAAGTTACTGATTAGAGTGAAATTTTCCATATCCAATTAAATGATTATTATATGTATGTAAATCTTATTTTTGGACAAAATTTTTTAAAAAATTTTTACTCTAGGAATATTTATAAATTTAACCAATTGGTGAAAGTTCAGAAGTCCTATTTATCAAATTGGCGCTATTACCATATTGGAAAAATTTTAGAAAAATATATCAGATAAATACTACTTTTACTTAGTATAATAAAAATTTAGTTAATGAATAAGTTTCTTATTTATAATTGGACTATTTATACAAAATGGGCTTTAATTTATTTTATTATTAAAAAATGTTGTTTATAAAACATTATTAGGCTTCTAAATTATAATTTTAGCACAAAAATAGCAAAAGATTAATAAATTAGTAAAAACTATTTAAAAATTCATTTGGAATTTTGCACTAGGTCGTTTATATTTTTAAAAATCTTTAAAAAAGTATTTCATTTTAATTTTAATCAATCTATGCAATTAACTTTTGATTCTATACTATTTCTGAGTTCATCATTCATTAAGCTTTAGGTTTCATGGAGTGGCTGGCTCAACTTTAATTAACCACAATTTAAAGTTTATTTTTACTGTTAATGACCGTTAAAAGATTCGATTGTAATTTGAGGGGTATGAAGCATTTGCTGCTAATGCAAGTGGTGCATTTGATATTACACTTTAACTTTACAACACTATAGAAAAAATGGAATAGTTTTGGATAATTGTTTTTAAAATATTACTGCTGTTAAGAATGATGAATTAGTGAAAGCTAGTTCATTCCCTAAATCATATGATTTTATTAATTGGTATAGTAATGTGGTTGTTATTGAAGCATATTTGCAGCTTAATTTTGTTAAAGTTAGTTCATTTAAATTATGTGCTGCTCATTTTGCAAGATCAGGTGTCTCATTCTCTCAGATGCAACTACTCCCTTAACGTCAAGGTACTGGGAAATTATTCGAAATTTTGTTTTAGAAATTCAAACAAGAAACAAAGTATTTTTTTAATTATTGAAGGCATGTTGTATTCTCTAAAGAGAGATTGCAGAGCTTCAAAATTGTGATTTTAGAGTCCACTATTTATCAAGAATTCCTTAAGGTGATTAACGTTATTTATGACAATGTTTTTCAAATTGATGTTCGCAAGTTGTTCACTTGAAATTCTCAACTTAGGGTACATTGCTTAAATTTGATTATCAGGATTGACTACTCTTCTGTCTTGTTCACTGTGATAGAAGGGGCATTAGTAAACTTACCCACACTTGACTTCTGGACAGGGTTTTGTTTTGTAGAAAAGGGGGTGATACTCTTGTTCTTTCCATCCGTGGGATCTTAGACAAGCAGCTTGTAAAATGCATCCCTCTTCATATTTCCCAATGAAGGTACCGGCTTGCCAGTTTTGACAAAGCTCGTGAGCATTCAAAATAGACTTTTTATATTTATCATGCCTTCGTGAAGCAATGATTGCTAGTAAAAATCTATTCCTAATATATAATTGTAGTTGAAAATGTGAGGCTTTCTTCTAAAATCTTACCAGTTATGAGCGTAATCGCATTGTGCTTTATTATGCTCCTTGTTGAAAGGACACCATTCAGTCTTGAAATAGAATTGATAATAGTCAGCATCCTTTTGCATCAAGTGAATTATTCTGGTTTTTAAGTCAGATTGGGAATGAGCGAAGGAGCAGTATTCACCGTAATCACAGTTTGCAAGTTGTTTTGGAAACTTTGTACAGAATTTTGATTTGTACTTCTCCACGTGATACAATCTTCAAAATTATATGAATATATCTATTAAATCTTTTAGAGGAGTTATTTGAAATAATCAAATCTTTCTACTTTATTATGCGAAAGATTGCAAGCGTCTTAGTTAGGGCATTTCTCTGATTCTGCAAATTCACAAAGATCTGGGCTTACAGAGTCTCTGTTTCTTCTCTTATCCTTAATAGAGTGAAAGAACTTGCAATCACATTAATTTATTATGAAATTGTAAATGAAAAATTTAGTTTATTAAGTATAATAAATTTATTTTATATAAATGCTTATGATTGTGTTAATAGGAAATGGGACACTGTTCTGTCTTGAAAGCTTTGAGTATTAAATGTCTGATACACTCTTAAGATGTCTGAATATAAATTTCAAAAACTTAATTTTGTTAAGCTTTTATCATTGCATTCGAATGCGATGAGTAAGAAAACTTAAATGTTTCATAAATAAAAAAAAACTTATTGTCTTATTTATAATTTATAAATCAATTAACTCAATAAACTTAGCAGGTTAAGAGATATCTGGTTAGTAGTTTTAAGATGAAGTATATGTTTATTGTTAAAAGCTTTGTTAATAGTTAGTGGTGCTGTATAAACTTGAAGTAGTATTGAAATATAATAATAATTTAATTAAATACAAATAAAACGAGTTAAATATGATTGTCTCATGTTAAGTATTGAGTTTTACAAAGATTTAAACTAATATTAATTTATAAGTATTGAAAACTTACGACTCTTAATTTTATTGTGAGAAATTTTGCTGTAACTACTTTTACTGGAAAGATTAGGTCATCTATTAATTTTATGTAAGACCTGGGGGTGGTGAGAAAGTGGGCAAATCTTGTACTGAAGAGTTTTAATTAGACAAAATTTATTAGTTTGCTCTTTTATTCTTGGGAATAAAGGGTTGGCTGTCTAAAATAGTTTATTAAATAAATGATTGTTAAACCACAACATAAAAAAAGGAGTAAGTCAATTTAAAAATTAATTTTAACTTGTAAATTACACAAAAAATCTATGAACGAAGATGAGCTTTAATTTTATTGAGTGAAATTGTTTTACTAAGATTGAAGCTAGTTAAACTATAATATTTAAATATAATTCAATTATTATAATTATCTTAAATAAATTATTATGAAATGATAAAATACTATTGCTGTTACTATACAAAAGCCGACTGTCTTGATAGCTAAGAATAGTATTTTAGGTATATATTCAATAAAGAATTTAAATAAATTAAATAAATATAATAATCATATTATTATTGAAAGCTAGCTGTTTTTATGAGCTTGTGGTTCGTAAAAATTAAGAATATATTGTTATTAACTATAGTTGTACTATTTATTTCGCCATATAGTATTTTATTTTGATTTTAATTAGAAGTCTCTATATTCTTTGAAATAAGCTCTAGTAATAATTTAAAGTTAAAATAATAGATAAAAATATTAGCGTAATAATTAAGTTCATCTAAATTAATCTCTGTAAAGATTAAACTCAGCATCATCATATTTTTTGCAAATTGCCTTTTAATAATTTGTCCTAATAAAACAATAAATTTCTTAAAATCAATAATATTCCTACAATATTAAAAAAATATTTATTTTTAAATATTTAAATATCTTTTTACAAATTTTACTTCTTTCATTGTTTAAAATGATATTAACTAAATTTTCCACAATATAATTTAAAATTATAAACAAATAGAAGAATAAATTCTTAAGATAAATAAACTATTCAAAAATTTGATTTATAAATAAAAAATTATGTTAAATACTTATATGATAATAAATTAAATTTATTTTCTAATATTAAAATATTACTACTATTACTATTATGAAAAATGTAATTGAATTGTAAATCAATTTAAAATTTAATGATTCTTAAGGCACTTATAGTTTTAAATTGTCCATTCATAAATCATTTAAAATGATGTTATATTCACCTTACATATAGAAGATACAAAATAATAGTAGATATATATATATATGTTAAATTAAAATAAATAAACAGAGTTAATTCATCCAAACTTAAGTATTATTATCAAAATTAATAAATGTTATGAAGCAGTAAAAATAAAGTTTTGCAATTACAATTACATTATAAGTAACAACGTGCAATTGAAAACTATCTCAATACAATTTCTAAATTTTTTAGTAATATATCAAAATTCTTATATTTTAGCAATATTGCTATTGGTTATTTTAGTAACTATTTTACATGTAAAGTTGATTCATAGCGTTAGACTACCTTTTATTTTATTTAATAAACACAATTATATATATATATATATTATATATTAATGTATTTTTAAAGACTAATATGCTGAAGGAAAGTTGTTTGTTAACGCTTCTCCCTAATTTAGATGACCTAAGTTTTGTTTTTATTATAACTGAAAAGGGTTATGGGGTTAAGCACCAGAACTTAAATTTATTAAATTTTATTAACTTTTCACTAATAAATCATATAAAATGGTATATAATAACTTTAAGTTGAATATAATTGCGCATTTTAATCAATCAGTTGTGCTGAATGTTTATCAATAAATCTAAATAATATTAGATTATTATTTATCTAATTTGGGAATAATACATAATATATTTGAATTAAACTAAAACAATCTTATATCACATATATAATGTATTATTTTTGAGTTTTAAATAGAAGAGTTTTAACCTATCAATTAGTTAATAAATTATTATTTTTTATTACTTTTTAGTATGATTTTAAATTTTTAAGAAAATTTAAATATAACAATTACTACGTTTATTCTTAGAGACTAGTCCTTGTCTGTGAAAGATTGTTTTGCTAAATGTTCAATTCTCCCACTTGTTAAGTTAATTGACTTGATACCATTCATTTAAAAATCTTTTAAAATATTGAAGTAATACATAATTTTTAGAAAAGTTATTTTTAGATTGCATTCGATTGAATCTGAGAGTTGTACGAAGGATTTATCTAATTATAAGTTAAAAATTTAAATATTCTTGTTATAATAAATATCAAAATATAATGCTATCATTATGATTTTGTTGAAATGCTTTGCTTTGTAATCCATTCAACTTTTCCTCTGAATCTTATTGCAAATAAGTAAATAATATATAAAAATTATTTTATTAATTTTAATGCCAAGTTATTTTTAATTTAATAATATGTTTTTGCAGAAGATATAGTCTGTTCATATAATTATATACTTTACTATAAAACATTTGCTAAGATTATATGATAATTACGATAATGGTGAAACTTGACCAGGTTAATTATTTATTAAAGTTTTGTATAAACTATTAAAAAAGAAAAAATATTTTAGTGAAAATTATTGGAGGGAGTAATTCGCTGAGTGGGTGAAGATCTTTATTAAGTAATTTGATTTAGGTATTTCTGAGCATTTAGCCTCATTTGATATTAATCATGAAACTTATAGCATGTTTTAATTCAAAAATGTAAGAAATATTTTAAAATTTATATTTATTATATTTAAGATGTTTGTATTTGAATGTGTATATGGGATTAGTGTTATAGTAAGATAGAAATATATTTAGGAGGTAATCAATTCTATAAATTTTGAAAATTTATTTTTATATAGACCTATAATTTGGTAATATATTTTTTCATTTTCTCTTAGAATCTTGCCAACAAATATTGCAAATTTTATTTTCATAACATGCTATCAATAAAAGAAAAGCATGTTAAATTAAAAGATATTTATGAGTATTCTTCTTCCAAAGTCAATCAAAATATTTATTTTTAGGTATCAATTTAAAATAATTTCAAATAAGCTTAACATTTTTATTTTCCAAATTAAAACTTCTTCTACAATACTAAATTAACGTGTTATTTAAGCTAACGCTCTTATCTTTCTTACTCAATTTTATATAATAATAAATGTATTTCCCTTAATAATTTGTAGATAAAGCAATTAACATGAATAATAAATACTCTCACCTGATGACAGGTTTTAAGAATTGTCAATAGAATGGCTGCCGTTATCACAAGCTATGCTTCGAAACTTCGACGGATGATAATTTTCTTCGAAATGATTGTGAGCGTAGAGACAGTCGTCAGGGCACTATTTTACCAATAATTAGTGATTTAGAATGTTTGGACATAGCATTTCACAGTATCTAAGTTAACTTTACAATATATAAAGATGTAAAACAATATATTCTTGTAGTTTAGAGTGAATGGATATGAAGATCGATGTATTTTTATTTAAAAGTTAGCCTTAAAAATCAAATAAAGGTCTTCGACGATCAAAGTTTCCATGATATGCTTGGCATTCCAAAGAAAATTGCTATGGCTATTACAAATGTGATTAGTTTTCGCATTTATTATAAATAATTTAACGAATTCTATTATTTGTAATTATGAGATAACAATGACAGGTCTATATATATATATAAAATATTAAATGCATTTACTTGTCTTGAAATTAGTCATTATGAGTTGGTCTTCAGGTCTCTCTCTGAGTTAAAACTCATTATAGAGATACTACTATTGCTGCAACATCTTGTAAATATATTTCTGTAAATTTGATATGTAGACTTATATTATTATCTAAAATAATTAATAATTATTTAAGTTGTTCGAATGTTCATTAAATACTTAAAAATATTAGATAGATTTAATTGTATAAATTATATGAGTTTTAATTTTGAAAAGAAAGGGGTTTTGGGGGTTTTAAATATTTTAAAACAAAATAAATTTTAAATGGATATTTATAAGTCAAAAATGGACTTAAAAATATTGATTAAAATCATGATAAATAAGTTATAAAAAGTATTTTAGTAATTAATCATGTTTGATATAACTAATCTTACTGGAAATCTTTCATATAGTTAGAGAATATTTGTACTAAAATATTACAATTATAATCAACAGAAATATTATCATTAATAAATTAAGCAAGAAATTATTAATATTAAATTCATTCCTCTTATTTTTGTTTATCTAAGTTCTTCAAATCACGCTTTTTTGTTGATTTGTGGTTTTCACCATTTTGGTTGTCTCCTCTACCTGTAGTTTTACGTTTTTAATTTTTGTTTTTTGCAGTCTCATCGGAAGACTCGTCGACCACAACCACACCTTCTTCATCAGAGTAAAAATGTTGCTCCTCTGGATTGTTACTTTTCTAGTGTTTACGTTTAGACAAAAGCTTTTTTGAATTTTAACCTAGAAGGCGCTTTGCCTTGTAAAACTCAGATTCTTTGAACAAATTTTCTTCTTGCAGTTTTTGTACATCTAAAATTACTTTGTCTATATCGGAATAGAGTTAGGAATTGGTTCCAGTCCTAACTGAAGTTCGATGCTTTTAACAACCTATATGCTCTATGTAGTTTTGAAAGGAATCTCTGCAAATATTGCAATAGGTATGAGTGTTGCCAGGCTTAGGCTCTTCTATAGATTTAGGTCTCTTTTCTCTAGGAGTGAGCTTTTTATTTAACTTTTGCATATCTTTGTTATGTTTATCCATGTATTATTCGTAATTTTATTACGCTTGTTATCTTTCAGAAGCAAATGGAAAGACAGAAGTTCCTAATGGGGAATTTGGCATATATTAAGGTAAATCATACTTTCCAATATAAACGTTACTTTATGATTTGAAGTATGATTTTAATGTATTTTAAACAGCCTAGGTATTGATGTTGAACATGTGAGCTTCATGAGCAAATACACTTTCTCTTGAAATTCCTCCAGCTGAAATTTAGGCTGCAGTTGCTAAACCCTATACTTTACAAGTTAGAGCAAAATGACACTTTTTCGCTTCTGTTACAGCATTCTTTCTAGCTTATTGACTCATAGTTTGAATTTGTTGAATAGTTAAACCTCTCTCATTTGGACCTGTTGAAACTCCATCTGACTTTATTTTTAGCCCTCTTTCAACATGCCATTCAACCAATTGGCACATCCAGTATTCTAAAATTTTTGTGCACATTTTGAAAGTAATTATATCATGCTTATATTGGTGCAAGTAGCTATGAATTGTTGCTTCCTCGTGCTCTTGATTTCCATCAAAGATATAAGATTAAACGATATAAGTCTGGATTTTATTTCTCTGTTAATTTGAATTCGAATTTGAGTTTTAATACCTTAGCTTATCTATAGCATTATCAAGTTCATCATTTCTTTATTAAATGCTTTTAGGCAATCCCCGTGGGTTTTAGCTATTTTTATGTCCAGTTTTTACAGTACTATCATTCCCTTCAAGCTCTTATGTTCTCATAACTTGCTATATGTCTAGGTCTCTCATTTGATTTGGTAAAGATAGTTTGCACTGTTAGCTCAAATTAGTATCATTCATTTCAAATATCTCTTCGCATACTACCAATATTTTTGGAATCTAATTACTATTTGTTTGAACTGGCTGAAAATTTGCAAATCTTGCTCCAAATTAAATTAACCTCTTTCTTAATGTCTCGATTTAAATTAGATGTTCTCCTTCTTAGCCTCGTTTAGTAGTATTCATGTAGAAAAATCCAAAGACTTGAGTGGGATCAATTTTTCCATTTTGTTTGAATATTTTCTTGTAACAAGTATACGCCTTGCTCTATAGTTCATGGTTAAGAGGTCTTCTAGTTCTTGAGGCTTAAATAGTTGAATTTGGTACAAAATTTTGCCCTGTGAGTTACCCTGCTCCAGCTATTGATCCGGATCGATTTTATAACTAAACTTATGAAGTAGAAGGAGCATGTCTTTAATTAGAAATTGCATTTGCCGAACTAATCGTAGAGTTACTCATATTTTAATAACCTACATTGTCAAAATTTATAGGAGTTGCTAATGTTTAATTTCTCACTTATTCTGACGATGATGGTTTTGACTGAGAAGTTGTGGATTTTGAACTTTCATTAACTATACTCTAATTTTGAGGGTATTGATTTGGATGCCTAACTTAAGCAATATTTTTTGTTGCTTAATTGTTATTTAAATTGGCCTATTAACCGATGTTTTATTTTTGCTGAGCTAAGCTTTAAACTTATTTATTAGTCTGACTAGGTTAAGGAGGGAATCTCTATTATTATTACTGTTAAAGCGCAGCACTCTGAATATTATGATTTTACAGTTAATTGAAAAGGATCATGTCAGTTTATGAAATTTGTTACATTCTTTGTTGTAACGCATTGCTACTAGTCATCTACATAGGTGGAGGTCCTTGTATATTACCATAGCTCTACTGGAAAGATTGATAAGGTTGTGGCATGGTGTTTTGCATATAAGCTACTTTTGTGGGTGAATTATTCATGTTTGAGTTAAACGGATTCATTTAAATGTTTTAAATTTGAGTGTTTAAGCTACCTTAATACGTCTACTAATAATTTGTCAAATTTTGAGTATTTTGATTATTTTGTTAGAGAGCTGACAAAGTTGAATATTGGGCTGGACTATTAATAAAAGTTGGATTCAATAATTATAAGGGCAGTTAATTGCTGTAATTCAATGAAAATTGGCTTTAAAAAGGCTATTGTGAAAGCTGTAAGAAATTGTTGTAAGCTTGCTGAGATGGCTAAAGATACCAATTGTTTTACATTTCAATTTTTTAAACTTAGTCTAATAATTAAGACCTTTCTATAACCGAATACTCAAAGAAAAAGATATTGCTGAAATACAATTGATTTGTGAAATTAAATTTTACAAATTATCAAAATCATTCAAGTATTAAATTCAAAAGATTGAATTTAAAAAAATAATAATATAGTAGATACTCTCATTTTTACTTTATTTTATGGTTTTAATTGTCCTAAGACTCAAGGAATCGAGAAAAGATGTTAAAGAAATAACTCTCTAAACAATTCAAAGTAAAATTTCGAGACTTGATGAGGGCTATAGAAGTTTTTTTTTATACAATTTTAACTTTAATTTTGGAAACTAAAAATTAAAAATTTATTTAATTTTCAAATATTAATTGTTTTCTATTAATATTAAAAAATTATATAAATATTCAGATTATTAAAGATATTTACATTTCTTAACTTTTATACTATAATTATAGTCA
This sequence comes from Oxytricha trifallax, assembly GCA_000711775.1. Classification (NCBI taxonomy): domain Eukaryota; phylum Ciliophora; class Spirotrichea; order Sporadotrichida; family Oxytrichidae; genus Oxytricha; species Oxytricha trifallax. The sequence continues at coordinate 58,886 of ARYC01001710.1, forward strand.
TGTGAATATATTGTGGTTCTAAAATAAACTAATTTATATTAATTATTATTTAAATAGAGTTTAACCTGTGAAATTGAGGGAAAATATTAAGATATAATTTAAATTTATAATTTTAATACAGGGAAAATTTCACTAAAATAATTAGAATTAAAATAAAATTCTATATATATATATATATATTGTTTGGGATAATTTTAAATAATTCAAGTAATTTTAAGAGAAAATTGTTTAGATAAAACCCCGTTAGTCAATTAAGAATGAAGATTGGGAATTAAGAATAATGAAATTAAGAATTAATTTTAATTGGCTGAAATTAAATATAATTAGGCTAAAAACAAATTTACGCACCCTGATTGGTTTATTTTATAGAGACAATTAATCGAGCCAATGGCTTTAATAATTAGCCAAAACTTTAATAATTTACGCCAATTAAAATTAATTCTTAATTTCATTATTCTTAATCCCCAATCTTCATTCTTAATTGACTAACGGGGTTTTATAATTTTATTGCATTCAGAAAACTAAAATATTTTTACTATAAAAATATTTATAATAATCAGTTAAGCCGTCTTAATTTTTGCATTATTATGTATATTAGATAAAGAATTCAAACTAGTGTAGATTTTTTCAATAAGTAGCATTAATTTATTACATTAGAGCATCATGTAAACTATATATGAATTTTTATTAAAATTTGTTTGACAAATTCCCAAGAGTTAAAAACATATTACCAATTTGTTTCAGATAAAAAGTATAAAGTCCATTTAACTTTACTAATATTTACATTTATGGTAAAATCTAAGTTGTATAAAGTAGTTTCAAAGATTTTACATTTATAACAATTTATTGAATTTAAATTAACCAATTTAATTTTATTTGGGTTATGCTTGATAAATTACTCAATGCTTATAAATATATAGAATATTTTATGGGTTTTATATGTACTTAAAATTCCATTTTTTACAAAAAAAAGACATTATAAAATAAGAAATATCTTTTATTAGCTCAAATATTTTAATTCTAAACTAAAATTCACGATCCACATTGCTAATTAAACAAATTATTAAAATAACATAATGAATTATGCTAATTTCAAATCATTTATCATACTTTCATGTAAGCAATTAAAGTTTTTATAGTAAAGTACTGTCTAATCTTATTATTTCTAATTTAAGGCGAATGATCATTTTGCTTGGAAAAATTAAACTACAAGTCTATAAAAAATTAGAATTTAAATAATTTCAATACTTTTCTCAAAATAAATTAAGCAAAGCAGCGTTATTTTATTTATCAGGCACCTTGTTGTTTCTAATTAAAATTTATCATTTTACTATATATTTCATATAAATATAATTCAATATGATTTATCACTGTTCTATAAAATATAAGAGTAAATTTTCATATTAATATTTATAAATAATAATAAAATATTTTAATTTAAAACACACAATTAAAATGAATAACAACATTCATAATTTAATTACAAGTCAAATAATTAGAATTTGAAAAATTTAATATAAAGTATAATACGCTTCGTTATAATCAAAAAAGTAAGGAATATTTGATTTAATTTAATAAATTTGAAATTAAATAATTTTTTAACAATATTTTAATTAAAATATTGCAATTAATTTAATAACTTTTATAATATATTTGGCTATTAAAACTTATATCATTATCAACACAATAAATAATAAACCAAGTTTTTCTATGTAAATTTGTGATATACTTGAATATCGACTATAGCTCTAATTTTATCTCATTTATTTTGCGTTGATATTATTATATATTTTTCCGTGATAGTGGCCTCTTTTATTTCTTAAATTAATTCCTAAAAATAAGACAAATAAAACTTAATAATATTCTTGATACAATAAATAAAATAAAACAGCGAATCTAATTTAAATCATGTAAATCTTGCATTTAACTTTTAGTCAAGTTAAATTATCCCTTGTAGACAAGCAATTTAATCTATATTATATTAATTATTCAGGAAATTTTTATTTATTACAAATTTTAATTCTTAAGAAATATAAAATTATTAGAATTAATATCAAATATTAAATTAAAAAATGTTTGTCACATAAATAGAATTTAAGAATTAATTTTCTTTTAAACAATTATTGTTTGCTAATTAAATTATAAAAAATGGGAAATTAAAAACTTAAAAATACTTAAAATAGAATGGAGGTTTTGTAAAACTCAAATGGTCATGAAATTAAATTTTAATTTTTAATTGTTCTTTTTAAAATAAAATAAATTTTTTTCAATAATTTTTTTAAGTCAATCCTTGGATTTTGATTAGAGTTTCCCAATTTTATCGAATATTATGATTTCAGGAGAATATGATAAACTATAGTTTAAATCATAAATTTAGAAATAAGTAAAATTTTCTTTAAAATAATATAATTCTTAATCTTTACTTAATTACATTTTATATATAATTGTTTTTTAACTATCAAACATCAAGCATATCTAAGAATATTGTTCTAATATAGAACATAGTAAGAAATCAATTAATTATTATTTTAGTTTAATTTGATTTTTCTTTATAAATTCATGAATAAGTTTTATAAAGAAATAATAATTTTATAATTAATAAAGTGAATAAAATCAAAGAAAAGAGCATGCACAGAATATGAAGACAACTTAAAACATAAGATATTTCCTTTAATTAATGAAGAAATAGAAAAATTTCTTCCTGATTGGAGAGATTTGCTTCAAATAAATGATTAGCATATCAATTGCCACACGATAAATGTATTCTATTGTTTAATCAATGACCAAGATTACCGATTAAATTGAAAATTAATACAAGCTGTTATTTTAATTAATTTTTATGGGAAATTATGAATTAAGAAACTCTTAAATAAGCCAAGTGATGCGGAAAATTAAACACTCTTCTTGTTTAAAAATGTCACTCTTACATCAATTATATAGAACCAGCAGAGACTATTTAAATTACAAAATATTTTATTCATTAATGTAAAGTAATGCTATAAGATACTGATGAATAATTATGAGAAGCAGTCATTATAATATAGTAGTAATTACGTCAAGAGTTCATTTGAGAAAGATGATAGAAATGGCTAATTTTTAAAATTAAATTGGATTTAAAAAAGACAAACAAAAAAAGTAAATTTTATCCTAAATCAAGGTATACAAAGGTCAATGACATATACTTATCATAAGAGCAAAATGTCTGTCGGAACCTTTTTCCCCTGTTGTCCTGTAGCGTGATTATATAAGAGTAAAAAAGCTCTATCATATATTCGTTTTCTTATGTCATTTTTACGTTTTCCTTTTTATCGATTTAATCAGTAGTAATAATAATTCCTACCAATCCTTGTAAATTTTGCACGATTGACGATGAAATTTTGTTCTAAATTTAAGCAACAAGATTGTTGATTGGAATTTTATTTTAATTAGTGTTATGATTCCATTAAATAAGTTTTAACTACTAACTACTGCTTTTGGGAAATTTAAATTACATATTACCAAATAATGAGCATATTTAAATTGTAGTTCATTTGAAAGAAACGTGCTTAAGTGGGCTGCCTTAATGCATGATCTTAAAAAGTTGAGCATTAAATATTTTATAATCTTTCTGATAGTTTAATCATTATAATATTTTTTAAAAGAATCAATGTTAATATTATTAAGAGCCATCCATTTATAGAAGGTAAAGATCACATGCATCCATTTAAAGGTGGTAAATGCTGCTTAGAAAACTTCCAAAAATTGGGTATAAATTTATTATTTTAATGAGAAAAAACTAGTATGACCATAAACTGAATGTTATTTTTGATAAATCTTTAATTTTATAAATTTCTTTTAATATTCTTAAAAATAAGTGATTTTTATTGAAAATTTTCTATATAAATAATAATTAAATTTTTAAACATAATTACTAATTTTTAATTTTATTTAAATCTAATTCCTTAAATTGGGATTAATACAAGTAAAGACACAAAATGATTTAGAAAATTTCGAAAGATTACTCACTTTAATAAATGAATCTAAACAACCAATTTATAACAATTGGAGGCAGAATATGGACCCTAAAAAGTCATATTGAAATAATATCTATACTATAAATCATCAATCAATTAATAAAATATCTTTTATTATTTATATGATATTATTAATTAAATTAATATATATATATATATATATTTATATTGCTTGGATATGCATGGCCATCATTTATTATCCGAGATTTTTACGTTATTATGGAGGGATTTTGCACCAAGAGGCTCTTTTGTAGATTTAATTTTTAGACTAGTATTTTTTCATCAGAGTTTGCCAGGCTTAATTGAAATTCCACCTATGGTTCAAATGTCCCCTTTAAGTTATAAATTATTAATTATTGTTTAATTATTTAATATTTCTTTTTTAATTTTATTTCAAGCAAATATTTCTTTTGGAATTATCAAAATTTAGATTTAAAATATATTATTACTTATAGGAGCAAAATCAAATTAATTATAATAATTGAACTTTAGAAAATAAATAAAAAATCATCTTTATAATTAGAAAAAACGATTACATTAAAGATTTGATGTTTTATAAGTAAATAAATATAAATAGCAAAAGTTTTCCCTTAAAAAATTATTAGTTATTTGTTTAAATATTATTAAGTCAATAATAATTTTATTTCTTTAATATACTTTGACTGAATTATATTTATTTAAATTATTATTAATAATATCCCCTGAAGAGCGTTTGATATACTGTGACACCTAATTCTTCAAACTAATTAAAATTCTGATGAAAAACGACAGCTTATCATACATGTTTATATGGGACTACGATGGCATGAAACATCAATGCATGTGTGAGTTCGAAGATGCCAATACCAAAGTGGCAAAGGAATACAAAGAAAAAAGACAAATATTGATTGTAGATATAGGAAATTGGTCGAATACTTTAGAAAAATAGTGATATTTAGGAATGATAATATAATATTAAATAATTGGTTTATATTTAACATACATAAAGTTTGTATTCATATAGATTACAATGAGTAATATTAAAAGTAAACATTCAAAAAATAAATAGACTTAAGTATTTTAAATTTTAAACTTTTTTCAAGAAAATTAAGTATTCATGTTTCAATAAATAATATGTTTTACTCCTACAAATTTCAGCTGTCTTTCCTTCTTAATGATGCTCCTTCTACCTTAAAGCAAAATTCAAGTAATAATTATTTGAAATTTTTTATTGTTATTATTGTGATGTTCCAATTAAAACACATTAATTTGATAAATTATTTATAAAAGCAAAACCCTGGCATCACTATAAAGAATATGACAACTGAAGCAACAATCAAATCTATGCAGAGTGACCTCATTCTTTCATCCATGTCATAACCCATGAAACTTGTCATTTTGTTAGGATCCATTTTTAGAATAGATTAGTTTAGAATTGATTAAATATTAAATTTATTGTATAATTTTATAATTTAAGTTCTGTCAACAGTTTATTAATAGTTTATATTTATGTATGTGAAATTAGCTTATAAATCTTAAGGTAAATCATCATAAACTCTATATCAAATTTAAATAATTAAAGAGATAAATTTAATATAAAAAATAGTATTCATATAATTGACTTTAAATAAGTTTGTCTCATTATGAAAATGAAGATTGACGATTAATTGTCATAAGATTAAAAAAAAATTTATAGATTCTTTCAACCTATATCTTTTCATTAAACACATAATAACATAATAAGGAAGATATTGGGTTTAAATAATCAATCCTATCAAATCAAATATCATCATTAATAGCGAGATAATTACTAGGTCTAATCAAGTAGCGATTTATATCATATTTCAGTACTTATGGACTGTCGCCTCTCCCGTCCTCATTAATCAAAAGCAATTTACCATCGTCATCATAGAAGGCAGGGTATATACTAACAAAATCTCTATCTAAATTCTGGCTTCTAAAAATATCTGGGAATCTTATATCAAATTGGAGAACTTAATTCGATGGATAGGCGACTCTATCATCGCTATCACTCTCGATCAGGCCTCCTAGGAGTATAATTTAGAAGGGACTCACTTTAAAAGTAGTTAGAAAGGATATTGGATTGGGCATTTTGACTGAGAGTAAGATCCACATATTAGCCGAAATGAGGAACATTTCAATTGTGTCTTGCATTAACCCATGCTAGTCAGTTCCACCAAAAACATAGAGTGTATCTGCAGTGAGAGGACATACAGAGCTATTCTTTCTTGGAACAGTTAAATCCTTTATTTCATACCATATGTCTTTCTCAGTATCATATTTCTCGCAGTAAGATAGCACACCTTCCTCCATGTTCACTCCTCCTAATACATAAATGAATTCATCGTGATAGCATGCAGAGAAGCATCCCCTACCCTTTCGCATTTGATGCAAAGGAGTTGGTACATACAAATTTTCATCGTCATTAAATGAAACTTAAGATAACATTTCACAAGTCTAAGTGAAGTGCGGCTTTGAAGGGATGCTATCATCTAAGCCTCCTAAGTTAACTAAGTCTTAATTTGGCAGGTACACAGACCTTGAATATGGGAGGAATATTTGAGAGACTTGGGCATCAGTTAAAGTCCAGAGATGTGTGTCTAATTCAAATTCAGCAATTTTCTTAGTTTTCCATCTTACAATTCTTATCTTTTTCCTTTGAATTTGGTCTAGATTCACTTGAGCATCCAAAGCATCTCTTTTTTTGGATTTTAAATTCTACAGAAATGTATAAACAATTATATATATTTTTACATTAGATTTTCCCCTACTTGATTGAGCAACGACTTCAAGTTTTTTATCTAAAAAATTTTTATAGTTATTTTATTTTAACATACCAAATTTCTGAGAGACTTCTTTGTCAAGCATTTAACTTTCATCGGCAATTTAATGTTCAATATCTGTGATACCACCATCTTAATCATCCTCCTATAAATCTATTGCATTACTCTTATATTCTTTAAATTTGATAATTAACTCCCCAGCTGTACATATCTTAGTCACTATGTTATTAATTGATCTCTAACCTATTAAAAATCATTAAACTTTTAAAATTTAAGTTTACCAAAGACTTTTCTAAGGTGTTACACATCTTTGAGATACTCCTCCTTTTCCCCAACTCTATTCTCAGTATGCTGCATTTATTCCAAAACCCTCCCATATTTCTAATTAATTTTCTCTTCATACTCTTCAACACTGATTCGCATCTGATCTTACAACAACTTAATGACTTTTTCTAATTTGAGCTGCTGCTTCTCCATGTATCTTTATTTCTTGGTTTCCAACATTTTTACAACGTTTTTTCCCCTACTTACAGCACTTTGCTTATCTTTTATTATTTCTTTGATTTGGCCTTCTACTTGTGAGAGGACTACACGAGTTTCATTTACGCAGTTTTATAGGTTCAAAATCTAATGGTTTTTCTTCTTTACATTATGTAATTTGATGATATAAAGTTAATAGGTAAATTTACTGAAAATTTATTGCTTAGAATCTTATAGATCTTGTTTATAAAAGTCTAATTTATATATAAAACAAGTTTTTTTCTTCTTAGAGTGTTAAATAGCACATTAATCACACAAAGCCAATTTCTCATCAATGCACAGATGTGTAGCTTCTATATAGTCATCACTAATTGTATCAATTGTGTGAAATGGACATGGATTAATGATAGTCTCTTGATTTTAATTTACGATGTGATTTTCTAATGAATTGTAATTATCCTGAGTGTTTTAGTAATCGTTGGAATTTAGAGATGAGGTTAAATTTGAGCCAAATTGGTGTTTGGCACCGTCCATCAGGAAATTTAGGGGGTCATCAATCGCTTAGATTCTTACGTTATTTAAACATAGGCAATATATTTTCTTAGAACACTATAGCTTTTATATCAAATTGAATTGGTTTAAATTCAAGTAAGTTTACAAAAAGATTAATGAAGAATAAGTTATTCATGATATAGGAGGAAGAAATTTGTTGATTTCTAGTATCAAATTATCCACGCATATTTTAATTTGAAAAAGTGTTTAATGTTTGTTGTTACTAACTGCTAGCATTTTAATCTTTAAAATAATAAATTTCAACCAATTCTTATATAATTAATACATATTTATGAATTTTAATCACCTGTTCCAGTTAGTGATATCTTTTTTGAGTAATTATTGCTGCTAGTTCTAATTTATTGAAGTGAAAGCAAGGATGGATTAGATACATAATTTCTTATGTCGTTTGGTACATTTGGGAAGTAAATATTTTCAGGCTATTAAGATAATTAATTTATTAAAATTATTAATGAATTTCAAGTATAATCATTGATGTTAAATTTAAATTATTTACTATGTAATAATAATAATACATTATAAAGATTATTAAAGGGATGGCTATAATCTTCCTCTACTCTTAGATTGCCTTAAAGTTGAGCCTCGAGATGAATTCTTCTAGCTTTATTTCATTTTTTATTATGTTATCTTAATATTATAAAAAAGTTTATTCTTTGAATTGATGAATTCATAGTATTGAGCAAAATATTCAATAAATTATAATGATAGTTAAATTTGATTAATTTAAAATTATAAAAATGTTTAACAAACTGTTGTTTTATTATTTTTATTATTAAAGAATATCAATTATTTTTTTATTAGATCTTTTTATTATATTTTATATATATTATTGGAAATATTAATAAATTAAACTGTTTGAGAAGACTCTGCAATCAGATTTCTTTTACAAAGCTTGCAGGTGCACCTCCATGAAGCAGACAGCCACTAAAGCCTTGCTCTGGGGAGTACTAGCTTTAGGAATAATTATACTATTTTCTGGAGTGGGCATGCTAGTAACTGCCTATAAAAATCCACATTCAAGTGAGACTACTATCGTCACTGAATTCGTTAATAATTGGAATCAACTGTATTTCTATAAAGAGATTTTATTTAATTAGAATTATAATAAATTCGCTAATAAATAATACAGCTTACTTATTTGTTATGTTTAAAAACATTAATTATTTAAGAATTAAATATAAGTTAAAGTTATACATAGCCCTATTATTTCTCTACTTTCTCAAGTTATACAGTAAAACTAGATCAAAGTCAAGACCTAAATGTAATGCTTCCACTTTCTGATTTTAACGACATGCCCCTAATTTTTAGAGACGAAGTCCCACAATATCAACCAGGCTATTTCATAAACACAGACATTAAAATATTCTTGAAGGGATTGTAAGGTCTAAAGAAAATTCCAAATAATGATACTTCTTTTATGAACGATGGAATCACCCCTAAATTGAATAGTGAGTATAATCTCACTGCAGATTTCAATCTTGTTGTACTCGATTCACTCGGAGCTACAGTAGCAAACATCGTAGTTTAAGATTTAGTGATTATGAAGAAAATTAGAACTAATCGCATGTTGAAAGATTGCAATATGAATCACTAGGGGCAGTGGAATTCCACTGAATAGAAGTGCTATGCATTCTCGCAATTAAATTCAATTTGCTATATTTTGGACGAAACTAAACAATACATTCAGCCTATTTAGGATTATCAACTTTTCAAGTGTGATGGAAAAGAACCAGACTATTTGAAATATTCCAATTAAATTTATGTAGAAATCATGCTTATTTTTAAAAAAAATTTCCAAAGAATTTATATTTTAAAAATATTCCGCATTAAACTGGGGAGACGCATCTATAGACCCCTCAATAAAAGACTTCAGATAAAAAGTGTAATTTTTAGTAAAAAGCTCTTAAGATCCTGTAACTTAAATATTTCTGAGTCCCGAGATAAAACACGAAGCCAAGAGCAGCGCCATGGTTAGCGGGGGTATATTTATGTTAGTATTTGGAGTTCTAATTGAAGCTATACCTATCTGCGCATACTTAAATGCTCAAAAACCTAATAATTATATTAGCAGCGATAGGAAAAAGTTTTATAGAGTGTGAATTACATTAAAAATAAAGAAACTAAAGAAATTCAATTATAGAAATATAAATTCATGGTAATTGTTTAGAGCTTATATAATTTTAATACTTGAAATTTAAGATTAAATTAACTTGTTTTGAATTAATTTATAATGATAAGCATAAGAATTTATAGTTTGTCTGTATTATAGTAATTTATCAGATTATTCACAGCAAATTTTCATACAAATACTTTTCATCTGAGTGGTCGGAATCTATCTCTATTCCCAATTTCCTAGCTTTCTTTTTGAACTTCCAATCATTTTCTTCTATAGTCCTGATCATTATAAATTTTCCTGCAGTTTTTTAAATCTTATAAAGTAAATTTTTAAAAAAAGAATTTTATATATATTTATCATGTCTCTTGAATTGGTTTGTTAAGCGAAGTGCGTAGACAAGTATGAATTCGTAATTTTAAGTAGCTCATTTTTGGCTTGCTTGAACTTTATGAATTTTAATTCAAGTAATAAGTCTAAATTACAATATACTTTAATATAATAAATGCCTTTAAATAATTATTTGTATAATAATATATATATATATATTAATAAAATACATAAACTTGATGGCTCTATCATCAATTCTATATAGATTAGACAGAATAGAACTGGTTTTTCTAAAGTTATTTTTATCTAAAATTTAAAAGAGTTTTTTTTATAAATGAACTTGTTAATTTACTTCAATCAGTTTTATTAATGCTTTATTTATTAATCCCCTACTTTAAATATCTTCATTAAGTTCTCTTTATGGACTGATACTTTTGAAAAAATTTTCTGATGTCTGGGCAAAGGGCTAGGGTGTATTGTACTATTAATTATCATTGAGATTTAAGCTGTGTAACTAATCCATATTTAAGGTTTACAGTTGAGATCGGATGCCTTCGTTAGACAATATTTGTGGCTTTAAATAAATGACTTTTATAAAACAAGAGATTATATGAACTTAGAATTCATGATTATATGATTAAAGATCATATCTTATAGAATAGTTTGAGCATATAATTAAATATGGCTATTCTTCTACAGGTTGGGATTAATCATAAGAAGATCCTATAAGAAATTCATTCACAATTTTCTCTCTTTGACTCTATGAAAACTGATGATTGTCAACTACTTGCTTAGAAAGTACTGTTACATTAAATATATATAAAAATATATGTATAAGAACTTACTAATGGTAAATATAGGCGAGATTAATTAAAAACATTTTTCTCTCCTTTTGAATCGTTTGTTTGATTCAGCATAGTTTCAGTTGATTACTATTGTCAGAGTTATAATATTTTTTTATAAAATGACTTAAAAACTAATAAGCAGAGGATTTTCTCTATATTTAAATAAAACCTTATAATATTGGAGTAATTAATTGCCCCCAAAAGGACTCATATTCCTCATGACACTTCTTACATGTGGAGAAATATACATGGTTTTAATGGGAATAGTGCTATTTTTAACCTTTTTCTTCGCGTTGGCATTCAACTATAGCATTTTGCTGGCCAAGAAGGGGTTTTGGTGTGTATTCTGGATTATTTAATTTTGCAAAGTTGATGTCATTTATTGCTGATTCGGTTGAGATGTTTGATATTGCTGCTGTTAAGTCTGATTTAAAAAAAATGCTAATAGTTTTAATTGAAAGATTTCATTAATAAATTATATTAAATATTTTATAAAACTAACATAGCAAATAATATTCTAAAAGTAATTGATTTTTGGAAGAAAAGAAACTACCATTTATTTAGCTAGAACCTGAAAAATGAGTTTCTCTTCCAGGACTCATTAAGATATTTCAATTTTATGTATTTAATTATATTTCTCATTTATATATATATATATATTTACAATTAATAATGAAAATATTAGGCAAATGTATCTTAGATTATGAAATTTCAGGGGACAGAGCAATTACTTTTTTCATCATTTTATTCTATTTCTAATTAAATATATTTTTATTATTGTTTTAGCCTTTATTGTGTATTTGCATAGACTGAAGACTTTAATTAGCGAATTGAATTTATATACTACTGCCACCGTTGTTACCAACTACCATACTATCTCCATCCACTTGACTTTGAGATTTTTAATAATTATATCATATAACAGTTATAGGTATATTATTTCAGTTTTAATTTGGAAATATATAAATATAAAAGAGATCTCTGCTGATGCTTCATTTTTTCAAAAATCTCTTCATTGAGATATTTATATTTCCCTAAGTTGCTGTTTTTATTCTACACTCCTCCTATGCCAAAAGAGGAACTTCCATTGATTGAATTACTCATCATTTCATCGTTGTGATTGATATATTATTACTAGTATATAATAATTAACAATATTTTTTATTTTATTAGGTTTTATTTCTTGTAAAAAGTGCTTTATATATAGCTCCATTTACTTATTAATAATATCACTCAAGCGCTTGCTAGGGTAGTTTCAAATGCTATTTATATGATATTATAAAGGAAGTCTATGAGTTTTATTAGTTTTCGTTCTAATGTCTCAATAGATATGAAGCTGTGCTGTTTTAGTTGCTATTCCACAATTTTATCATTATATTGTGCTCTTTACAGTAATTATACTTTATAATTACAAGCAGAATTACCTTATAAATTATAACCTAATTTCTGCTAAAATAAAATATAAATATGTTAATGATTAACACCCAGATTGTTATTGGTAAATTAAGGTATGATTTTGTGCGGAGGGACTGTGCTCTGGCTTGATGGAAAAGCATAGCCAGTCTTATACTTAGATGGGGAATATCTGCTTCCCACCTTGAAATTTTACATGGTTTGACTCTATAGAGTACTATTGAAGTTACTAGGGCTGCCTACTGTAGTTGAAAAATGAGGTTTATTTAAAGATATAGTTTCATTTATAAATGTACTTTTGAGGTTTAAATAACCTACAATTTTCATAAACACTGGATTGCCGGAATTAATTGATATATTAATACAAAAAACTAAATTCATTTTGCTCATTACGCATTTGAGTCTTTTTCAAATCAATATAAATTATCTAATTTGAAAAATAATGAAATTACTTATGGATAGTTCAATTTTTTTTCCTTATAAAACTTTTAATTACTTAAAAAACTCTATAATTAAAAATTCAATGAATATCTACAAGGTGACTGATGACTATTATTATTGTATAATGTATTGCTATTATTTTTGAGATGCAACTGCGATATTTCCAAGTTTTAATTAGCTTCCTTCATAAACTACAAATTAAATTCCTTGGGTTTCATTACAGTAAACATTGGATACTAATGTTTGTGCTTATTCAAATATTTCTAAGATGGATCTTTTTGCATTTTTATTTATATGTAGATAGACTTTAAATTCTATTTTTAATTATATTAATATGTTATTATATGAAATTCATTGAAATTCACTCAAAGTGTGAGTATAAATATCGAACTATTGATATTTATTATTTCATATTTTTTATTTGACTAAGAATAAAGAAAGAGAGATTGTGTAAAAAGAATTGATAAATATTTAATTTATAATAACAAATAATACAATCAATAATAAGTTGTAGGAGGGTAATTATTTAAATAATCTTATCCTCTATTTATAATTTTGAATTTTATAATTAGTTTTAAGCCTGTAAAATTCTTACAAATATTTAGAAATCCCCCTCCCAACTCTTAAATAATAATGAGTCATTAAAGCAACGCAGGACTTTGGGGCAACTTCGTTAGTGCCGCTGGACAGAATGAGTACAAGAACATTCAATTGAACCAGGATTTATTCAACCGCATGGTCGTACCATCTTGCTTTAAGCAATCAAAACCCCAAAACCCCTTAATGAGGTTTATAAGTGCTTTGATTTGTAGGGAATTTGTTAGGGGTTGGGGTTATTAATTAAATGCGAGACAAAAATAGCAAGCTTTTGGGGTCTATTTATGATGAAGAGTATATAGATTTAGTGTTTAAACTGCGTTATGGATGTGATATGTATAGTGAATAAGTCAAACCAGTACTGAACTATAAGTCTATTGCACTGCTCTTAAAGCGTAGTCCATCAACTGTTCGCTCTCACTGCTTGAAAGCTGTATAATTAAAGCAATAATAGCTGAATTCTTAGCCTAAGAGGAAGTCTAAGTTTCTATAGAAGCATATTGACTATCTTATTAATGAAAAAACTTTGAAGTATTGGGCTCACTTCTCTCTCGACTAACGAGCTATTATGTTTCATCGCCAGTTCCCTGAGTTGAAGATCTCTGCATAGACTGTTGCAAACATTTATAAACGAAACGGTATCTCTTACAAAGGTGTAAATCGTATCAAGAGAGTCATTGATTTCACTCTGCCATTTTTACAACAACAACTTAAATTATATTTATAATTAAATGCAGAGAGCCTAATAGAATAATATTAAGTTTATTCATGCTGACGAGGCTGTTTTTACATTCAACACTTTCATCTAGAAATCTTGGTATAAGAGGCATAGCAACATAGAAGTATATGACTAGAAAGTCAAGGTATAGACAAGGGCAATTCTTGGAGGTATTAGCGAGGATGCTGGTTTAGAAACTTATGTTATTCATCCTCGCTCTATTAAGACAGAGCAGTATATTAAGTTCTTAGAGCAGCTGAGAGAGAAGTACCCTGAATAAGAGATTATACTATTCGTTGATAATCTTTCTGTTCATAAGACTAAAGAAACAAGGAAGAGTAATGAGCAACTAAGAATAACGCCAGTGTTCAACGTACCTTACAGTCCATAGTTTAATGGAATTGAGTTCTACTGGGGTATATTAAAAGGCCATTACAAGAAACTGCTGCTATACCACTTGATGCATGACATACCTATCGATACGGTAGACTTTATTAAAAGCTCAGCGAAGAGAGTAGATAATTTATTGGCTTAAAATTGTGCGAAAGAAAGGAGAGTGAATGTATATAAATAAGTTTTGTAGTTAAGTTAATGAATATATAAGTCATATTTAAAATTCTTTAGAGGGAGCTGGCTTCTCTTTCTTTTCATCTACTTCTTGCTTTCCTCCTCCTGAGTTTCTTCTCTTGCTGCCAGCTCCAGCATCTATGTTCATTGACTCTGGAGACTAAATATTTGAATAATGTCTCTTGCTAACTTCATACTTTGTCTATGACTTTCGCTCTCTGTGAAGGTTGCTCTATTCCTTCATCAAGAAGATGCCAGTACCAAATTTTTCTAAAGAGTTAAGCTAAAAATCTTACTTGAAATATAAGGGTTCTTCTGCAGCTCTGATAGCCAGCTCTCACTTATCTTGATCCCTTGTTTGTCCTTATCTTCTGAAGAGATGCTGTACTTTTTCTTATGAGATTCTTGAATAATTTCTTTCAAATAATCACCTTTGATTGGTGCTAGTATGCCAAAGAAATAGTTTCTTTCAGGTAGTTTATTTGAAAACTGCTTCTAAGTAGGCAGGTACTTCGAAACCTCTGGGTCGTTCACAGCATCATATATAAGTTTGTCACTGAAATCTCTGGATAGTTTGGAATCTCTGCAAAATTTTCATCTTAAGTTTTCAATGCTTTCTTCTCTTAGCAGAGTATTGCTCTTAGAAATGAAATTTTAGTACCTTCCATCGTTGGCAAGAACAAACCAATTACATAATGAAGATAAGTTGCTATAAGTTTCTTACCTTGCTGCACCAGGTAGTGATGCAAATCCTCCTTGCTTCTAAATCTTTGAATCAATTCTTGTGCTTGCACTCTTTTCATTGCATCATTCATCGACTCCATTTTGTTTACAGATCTAAGAAATGATATTCAAATTTAAGTTTATTGATTTCAATTATATACCTCTGTAAAATTTACTATTAAATATGGGCATCATATAGGAGGTCAACCTCTAAGAAGGATATGGAGAAGGTTTTGAGAACTGGTTTCAAATTTGAGAGATAGATATCAATTTCTACTGTTATAGTTCCATATTTTTACATTTAAATTGGTACGTACTTAATTAGGAGCAGCTCCTAAAAGGCAAGTACTTAATTAGGAGCATTAATTAAAGCTAGTACTTAATTAGGAGCACCCTAATTTTAATCATAAAATCACAAAATACCTCCTAAAGCAACGTACTTAATTAGGTGCACCTCCTAAATCGGTACGTGCTATAATCAACTTATAATTGTAAGTTAAAATGGTTACTTCCTCACCTATATTTTGAGCTGGGTTGTCTCTTAACACTCATATTTCTTCTGTTATACTCTAAGAACTTCCTTTGAAACTTGTAGGCTTGCAAAGCTCTCATATAAGCTATCAGTTATAGAAGCAGTTTTATAATTTTAAATTCAAATTTAAATATGAGCGTTAGCATTTTAAGAAAAACAACACCACTTCCTTCAAACTAAATGAGATTTAACTTTGGCAGCAATAAAAAGTGATATAGGCGTGAGATGAACTCATATAAAAAACTACCAGAGCTATCACTGAGATCTCTGTTATTAAAATAGATATTAATAATAGAAAATAAATGGCAAACAAGTGTGTAGGAGACAGAGAGAAGGAGAAAAGTATAAATGAAATTCCTATACAAACTGAAGAAGCTGAATTCTATTTTTGTGAGCTATGTGAGAGAGATTATGCTCATAAATTAAGCTGGTAGAGACATATGAAGGTCC